>VZTD01005408.1:62687-142909 GCA_013397725.1 Rhagologus leucostigma | reverse complement strand
AGGAAGAAAGGAAGAAAGGAAGAAAGGAAGAAAGGAAGAAAGGAAGAAAGGGTGAGCTAAGACACAAAAGGAACTTATCCCTGCCGGGGAAAGAACCACGACCTGTGCCCAATCATCTGACCATTGCGTCACTTCCTGAAAGTTCTTGTATAACATAATTACTTCTCTGTATGTTGTGGAAAAGTTCCCTTAAACTGCTTCTAAAAATCTATAGGTATCACAATAAAAAGAAGAGTGATCAGTATTGCAAATGTCAGCCTATGCTAATTTTAGCAGAAATAGTGAGAAACCTACCCTACACAACAATCTGCCTTTTCTTGAACTTGTTAGCAGTGCGCATTAAATGCACAGACTAAAAAAAAGAAACCACAACACAGAAACCACCAAAAAATACCTGGTGAGCTCTTCTTTAATCTTCAAGGGTTCATGTGGGTAGAATTTCACTCTAAAGCACATGGTATAGGGTGCATGAGCTGAAACATAAAGAAAAAGCATGAGAACAGTAGCAAAGAAACACTGCCTAAGCCACTCTGAAGGAGTGACCTTAAAGAGTCTTAGTTTTGTTAGGTTAGTTTAGGCAGACATTCAAACAAGAGCAGTAAATATTGTATGTGCTTTATTTGGGGGTGGGGTTTTTGGCAAACATAAGCAATGATAATATTACAAAATTGAAGAAACCATTTAGGTTATGAAACTAAATAGAAATATTTCTGTAACATTCCTAAGAACAATATAAATATTTATGTTTCCAATATTTAATAAGATTATAGTACCTAATTCTGAGCAATGGTATCAATACCAGGCCTGATGTACAATCCTTTCAAGAGAAAGAAAGGTGGGAAAAAGAAAGGGGAAAGGGGAAAGGGGAAAGGGGGAAAAGGGAAAGGAGAAAGAGGAAAGGATCACAACAACAGGAAATACTACAATTTTGTAATCAGTGCCTCTCAAGCAGTTTGATTCAGAGCAAAGTGCAGGTCTATAATATTCTAGTTAGTTTTAAAATATTCTGGTCATGGTATTTTGTCAGTGTATGCAGTCAGTTTTAAATTTCCAAAACCTTGAAGAGATGGTGGTTTTACAGCAGGAAAACGGAAAGCAGAAGAAAAGGGCAAAAAAAATTACAGAGAAAATGGAAGACACCACAAGGTGAAATCGATAATTACTTCTTTTAAATTGTAAATTATAACAGTAATTAGTAAGCTACCAGAACATTTTACTGTACCATCTTTTAAAGCTTACCAGTTCATAGGCTTGTATAAGCTTCATATGGTAATTAGCTCAACAATCATGATACTTTTCAAGCTACTCTGACTGCAGTGTTCCAGAAACACACCTCTGGATATCACACAGTTCTGTGTGATGTACAACAGCAATAGACAATAAAAATGCATTAAATCTTTCGTTATGGTTGGTATCTTTTGGAAGCCTCATCTCTTCTTGAAGATAAAGAAAAATCTTCTCTTTCGAAACCTCGCATTGTACTTATTTTAAGTACAGTCAGCCTCAATAAAAACTGCTAATTTCACTTTTTTTTCCTTTTTTAAATAACTACTCAAGACACAAGGAGGAATTTCAGAGGGGATGGGAATGGAAAGTAGAAAAATACAGGGAAAAAAAAGAAGCAAGTAATCAATAACAAATAGAAACTAAGAGAAAATGAAGAAAGAAAAATAAACCCTAATTGTTCCCTAGAGAAGGTTTGAACTTTCACACTTTTCAAATCTGGGGAAGCCCTCTGAAGGCTAGAGAAATACTCGGTCTGTCTTCTGTGGGCTTTGCTGTCTTAGATGTGAGTGCAGCATTGTGTTACAGGGACTGGAAACAGGCTGCAAAACAACAGACATCATTATGCTTTCCCTGCCCTGTTACAGCAAAGTAGAAGATAAAGTGAATTCACTGTCCCAGGAAGGAAAGCAGCCATGTAGAAACTCACTAAGGAGTCATGCTGCCTGGACAAAGCAAAAGATAACTGAAGTCATCTTAAATGGTTCTGTCACTCCTCAATAACCATCTTAAAACTAAGGAAGGGAGGAAAACCCTCGCTGTTGGAATACTGTTCCACTTACAAAACATAACAGGAGAGACAATCTGTATTAAACAAGCAAGAGCTCTTCCTCAGAAAAAAAACCCCAAACTGTTAAATGTTTTGGCAGATTTAGATTTAGTCTGGGCTTGAAATAGCAATACAGATATAAGAATAGTTAAGGCATGGTTCTTGAGGGCCCTAGCAAATAGAAGTCTACTGCAAGACCCCAAAAATGTACTGAATTTTACCCAATTTTTCAGATGTCAATGAAAAGGTTGAAAATTTGTCTGTCGTAAAAATAAAGAAAGAAAAAAAGAAGTTATATTAGAAGAGTCCCACTCTGGCAGTAACCACATAAAAGTAGCAGCTGCCCTATAAGCAAAGAGTATCATAGTTAGGAAAGGAGGGCTGCACTGCAGTATAAAAATAGCCCACATTCATAAGAAAGGTTAAAGAAGGAAATGTTTTATTTGTAGCAGAAGAACAGTATGTGACAGGAGTACACACCAATGCACAGAACATGCAGGAGATTTGTCAAGGCAGCTTAAAGCCTATTTTGCAAATCTTTTCCTAGACTCAAGCTTCTGTAACAATATTCCTGCTTGGCAGTGTAGCAATACTATACAAGTCTGCTGCAGCCTGCTAAGCAAAGGTTCCTTCTCTATTGTTGTGCAAGGATGGAACAAACACAACTCGCAATTTGAAGTGTTAAAAAGAGTATGAACCCATCCATCTAATTCATCTCTGGAGATAAGAAGATGAATACAGAAGGAGATCCTCTTTTTCTGTTTCTTATTCTCAATTAGAAAACCAGCCACAATGAACATTTGAGTGTGGAAGGAAGGAACTCCCAAAGCTATCCACTTTATTCTCCATCTTAATTTTAAGGTAGATCATAAGCCTAATGTTCTTCCAAAGATACATTAGATGATATATAAATATTTAGCAAGGCCTTTGTCTTATAGATTTTACCACACTGGAGAAACTCACCTTAGGACTTCATGTTCTCACATCAGTTTCTCATAGCAGAAACCGAGACAAGCATTGAATTTTATCAGCTCAAGAGATGTGATTGTCAAGCCAGATAATTTCTCAATTCCTTGAAAGTAAAATTACTTCTAGCACTTACATATTAAAGTGGAAACATTAACAAAAACCTTCCCAAAACAGAGCAGAATTTGAAAAAGCACATTTCATCAGCACAAAACTAACAAGCGCATAATCAGTTTTTTAATAGCTATTTCTTATAAGCCTTTTCTTTCAGAAAGGTCCTTAATCTCTCAGATAAGGAGCAGCTGGCATAGCGAAATGCCCACGGCTCTGTCAGAATTTCCTACCATCAGAGTTCACATTCTCACTAAAAATGATTCACAATTACAATAATTTCAAAGGACTTAAGTGTGGAGAATAGCATTGACAGCAAACTCCATTGAAGCAGAACTATTAATTTGCCAGTTTATATGCTAACAGTACCTAAGAGGTGAAAGCAAAAGAACAAATAAAATCATTTAAGTTATGTTAAATGCTGAAACCAGTCATGATCTAAACACTCATGAAGGAACTACACACAGAGCATAGTATTCCAGGCAACTGATTATATGTTTTTGAAGTTTATTTGACTTACGTTTAACTACGATACAGTATTCTAGGCACATGAAACAGTAAGGATCTCCCTAAAGTATGCCCAAACCGGCAACACCCTGACCAGAACGAAGAGGAATATGGGACCTTCCTCCCTTGGTATAGACATCAGTAAGGGACTGAGTCTCACATGGACTATTTTTAAGCAAAGTCTACAAAAAAACCTACACACTCATATTACCATTTTCTTCATAGAAAAATAATCTGAAAAAATAAAAAAATATTTATGTGTGCTGATTTAGGCTGCGGTAGAGTTAATTTTCTTCACAGTGGCCTTTATGGGGCTGTGTTTTGGATTTGTGTTGAACACAGGCTTGATAATACAGAGATGTTCTTGTTGTTGCTGAACAGGGCTTGCACAGAGCCAAGGCCTTTTCTGCTTTTTGTACTGACACATTGGGGAGTCATCCTTTCCCTATTAAACTGTCTTTGTCTTAACCTATGAGTTTTCCAGCTTTTACCCTTCTATCTCTGATCCTGATGGTGGGGGACTGAGTGAGTGGCTGTGTGGGGCTTGGTTGCTGGCTGGGGTTAAACCACAACACTATGAAAGATGAAAATAGTTTTTAAAAGCTGGTGAAAAACTTGACTGAAATTTTACAAGTGTCAACCAAATTGAGAAAGATGGAAGAATCTCAGCTGACACTTTTTGGAAGGTTTCGTGTTTGTTTTTTACGATCTGCTTTTCACCCAGCAGAAATACTACCTTCTGTAATGCACTGCACTGGCAGTGTTGGGTTTTTATATTAAACATGAAGTACAGGTGGATACTGAAAGCGAAAAGCAGATGTTAAAATTATCTTCATATCCCTGGGAATGCAACATTGCGGAAAACTTCCTGCATCTCTCCTTGATGTTGCATATTCTCTGAACTACAGTATCCTACAAAAAGTTAGTGAAATTCAAAAAACAAACAAACAAGCAAGCAAAAATATCAAACTCAAATAGTCTTCATGTTCACTAATGTTGCAGAAGGATCTCTGGGGAATGATTAAGACATACTCAGTTGTTTCCATATACCTCTTCCCTTACCAGATGAATCAGCTGTTTATCCATACTCCTTGCTGAGCATTTTTAAGACAGACAGAACATTACTCAGTGTTTTTATGCATAAGGGATATCTGATCCATCACAAATCTCAAGTTAGGGGTCTCCCACATTGCACTCATTAATTACAGAATAACACAGGGCAAGGTGGATTTTTGTCAGCTGTTTATAATAATGCTTACAAAGGTGCTGTTAAATCTTCATGAGGATCACAGGCATAGAATACACAGCATTTGGATTAGTGCCTGGAGGATCACATGGAACTTCCTGTTCTCGTTGTACATGTATTTATGAATCTCATATTTGATTAAACTTTTCTTTACATTTGTACTGAGATTCTCTGGTTCATTCTACTTCCTTTCAGAATTTAGGAGAGCACTAGAGATTATGGAATTTAACTGAAAAATTCCAATGGCCTGACGCAGAAGAAAATCCTTTTAGCATTACTCTTTCATAGATCATAGAATCATGTAGTGGTTTGGGTTTGAAGAGACCTTAAAGATCACCTAGTTCCAACCCTCCTGCCATGGGCAGGAACAACTCGCACTAGACCGGGTTCCAACCTGGCCTTGAACACCGTCAAGGACAGGACACCTACTACCTTTCTGGGCAACATGTTGCAGTGCCTCACTACCCTCACAGTAAACAATTTTCCCCTAATATGTAATGTACACTCTTTCGGTTAGGCAAGGCAGCAAGAAAAACATGGAAATTTAGAACTCCTGCATATCAGACCAACAGAAATTATTCTGTTCCGCTGTCATCAAGAACAAAGCACAATTATTTGGGCATTTCCCACCAAGCAGGTTACAGGAGAGCTGCATATTACTATATAGAATAATCTTTAAAATTAATCAAAAAACAGCAAGAGAGAAAGTGCATTGGAAAATTCAGTTCTTCACTTAAACAGTGCTGATGCAACTCAGGTTTTACACTATCCCATTCCTAGACAGAAAATAAGCAACACAAAATGTAGGATGGCCAGATAGGGAACTTTACTGCCAGCGTTTGGGAGAGAAAAACAGTATACACAGAAATGTGCAAAACAACAGAAAAATTTCTTTCAGAAGTTCTGTATCCTGAACCACAAAGGGACAGCTTCCTTAGGCAACCTTCCAGACAGTTTTCCAACACACTATTGGAAGCACACTGCTTGCAGCTGCTGATCATGGGTTACCAGTTGGCTTCAAACTGTATAAATAAGACTGGCAGTGGTTCAGCACATTTCTCGGAAACTGAAGTGCTCCCTCTCAGGCAAAATTAGTGGTAAAAACGGCTGAGGCACAGACCTTGATTTTACACATCATGTTAAAAAACAAACATTAAAATCACAGTGGAAAATGCGAAGGTAAATGATGAGACAGAAAAGATACCATGCTTTCATTCTTTTTGTGCGGCACTAGAATACATTTAAATATGGTTTCATATGTGATAAGACAAAACAGAAAACATTTTAGAAGATTCTTCCTGTCATATCCCAATGTTACTAAACATGAACTTAAAGCTGTTTTTTCCAAACCTAGAGAAGTTAAAATTGTAGCACATCGTACAAGATCCTATGGACATTTCAGAGCTTCAAATATACAACATTCTATTCCAGAAATGTATTGTTGCCAGATTGTGAATTCTGTACAACCTGACTGTGTAGGGGGATTACGCCTGAATGATTCATGTACTACTGAGGCACATGAAAGCTAGTATAAACGTATACCAGAATACTTCTACTAGTCAAACCTTTTCTGCTCCAAATATTTGTCAACACTGCGTGCATGAATAAACACACTGAAAAACTTGCTGCTGTGCTGGAGAAAAAGGAAGTTCCCTACAAATGGTAGGTGAGCTCAAGCACACAGAATTTTTGAAATTTTTCTGCATGTATGCAAGTGCTTCACAATTCTATGTAAATCTAAGCATTCAACTGAATTTAGAACTTTTTGAGTCATTAGTATTATCAGAGAAAACTACTCCCTGTTTCCTGAATTGCTTAATGCAAAGAAATAAAAGAAAATATCCATCTAATACAGTCACTGTGAAAAGCTTTCTGCCATCATTTCTCCCAGAAGTCATGTATACATAATGTATGTGCTATTAACCAGTCACTTCATTGCTTCAGTTTTTAGACTTTTCACCATCTACTAATTTCAGTCCTCACTTGTGCCACCTGAGACTGGGATGTTTTGCAAATGAGTATCAGTAATTTCTTCTTCTGAGTCTAAAACTTTTCGTAATAAACTGAATATTTTTAGATCAAGTATGAGTTAACCTTATGTCTTTAGAAATTGTTTGGTGTTCTACATTAATATAGACTATTTTTAGAAAAATAAGTCAAAATGTTCCTGATGCCAAATTTGTACAAAAATGTCCTCGAAACCTGTGGGAGCATAATCTAATGGATTCTACACATGTATATAAAATATACACATGGCTTTATTTTTTTTTCCGTAAAGGGTTATTGTAGCAACTGAAATCCTTCTTTTGTGACATAAGATGAAGTTAAGTAACACTAGTATTAGATGTAAGTTGCCGATCATATAGTTAATTCAGCTTCTGTGTCCTAAATCTAAGGCTGGTAACAAAAATCCTTTGTTAGCATCTCATTCTCTTTTGTCATTGTTCTTAAGAACTTTTCACCATGATAACCTCACGCTAGCTGCACTTTATTTTGCCTCTTTTGCTGTACATTCATTTGTTTTTAGAGTTTTGATTAAGATTCTATCACAAAAGCCACAGAAATCCTCTGATGAGGCCATCAAATCACTACATCTATGGAATTCATGGACTACCATCTATCACATCTAGGCAACATCCATATGCAGGAAAAGTTGTTTTGAATAAGTCAGAACATTCTCAGCACATCTGTTGGCAGAGCCCCCGCATATATTGCTATGCAAAGCGCACAAGAGGAATGAGCCCTTATGCTGTCTTGGGTAAAAGCAGTGATACAAATGCAGGTCAGAGGATACATTCAGAGAACTTGTCTACTTTTGATAACTCATTGGAAGGAAGCAAGAGATTAAGACAATTTACAATTATTGCAATCCGTCTGTTCTTCCCTCTTTTCTTCTTTTACTTGCATTGCTGAGGAGCACAACTTAGTTCTAATATGATATTTTTAAACTTAATTTTTACTGGATAGTACTTCAGCTAGCTAAACACTAGATATAACAGTTCACACTGAATATGCCAGATAATGGTGTGTAGCCGTATACACACGTGTACGCACCTATTGCAATATATACTATTGCTGCATTAATTGAAGACTTCCTTGAAGTGTTCCATATAGTGCAGTCAACATCCAGCATTAACTGGTTTTGCATATTAGACAATCTCTTAAGCCTCACCACATTTTAAAGCAAATACATTATCTCCCACACAAAAGGCACCTTGTACTTACACTTAAAACAGAAAACTGTATACAAAAAATATGAGGAAAAAATTCTCCTTCACTTCATAAACTAAGTAGGTAGGTAGATGGATAGATAGATAGATAGATAGATAGATAGATAGATAGATAGATAGATAGATAGATAGATAATGCCTAAGACACAACTTCTAATGAGCTAAGTCTCCAGAACTGCTAGTAAACTGTCTTCTGCTGCTGGATGTAAACTTCTGAGTACCAAAGCAGTTCTGTCTCCTGAAGAGGTCTTCACAGTTGAAGATCTCTATTTAATGGAAACCATAAGCCAGACAGTAACATTTCAAGAAGATAATTAAAATAATACATCCCTGTTTTGAGAACACTTTTAAAAATTATGGTCTTAATTTCCCCCCACCTGTGGCAGAAGCTCACCACTTAGCCCACAGTACTTGAGTTTGCTGGACAATAACAATGATCTCAAAGCAATACTCTTCATTTTCAGGAAGCAAGGGGCAGCAGAAAGAAGGAAAACCAGAAAAGACCCAGAAGCAATTGCCACACCCCATTTTTATTGCTATCTCCCAGTGGCTGATTGCATCTGACTGAAAATGGAAGCTGGCCTCTGGCTCTAGCCTTGAGCAGAAGAGGAAAAGCTTTTGATGTGCAGAGCACTGTGAGATGGAGCAATCAGGGTAGCACAGAGTTTTTAGGACTCCAGATAGGACATGAAGGATCTATTTGCACTGAGAAACAAATGAAGCTTATTCTAATTTACTGCATGGAAGCACAAGAAAACCTTCAGACATTTGAAAATCAGTTTAAAAACATGAGCTCTCAAGACTTACATTTCATTTGCTTGAAGATGGATTTGTTGGGCTCAAGCCAGTGCTGGAAAGACAAAGCAGAGAGCAGAGGTTAATACAGATCCCAGTAGACAAAAATATCCTTGTAAATGTATATGGTACCAAAAATGAGAAGTAGGAATTTTGTTTCACTGAGACATACATAAATGAGAAAAGCACCTCCATACTGGAATTGCACTGTATAAGCATATTTGATGTCACCAGTGCCTGCAAAATAGATGTAGATGAGATAGAAATAAGATAAATATTTCAAAGACACATTTAAAGGGTACAGGCTCTAGTTCTCTGTTTGCAGCAGACATTTCAGTCTCATACTTTCAGCCATTATTTTCCAGAAGAACGATCGTATCAGACAGTAGGACAGACTACTCAGACACTTTAACAGTGTCTCTTCATTAGTGTTGTCTTCTTCATTTCTTATAACTGAAGAATATCTAAGTACTATATCCTCAGTCAAAACCCTCAGGACACAAAGCATTATTCTCTTCCAGCAATAGCTAAAAAGCTGAAGGGAAAAAGAGTGCACTTTTCCAGGAAATGCTCACAGTACAGACAGCCAATATACAACAGAGAGGTATAGACACTTGTCGGTGGGTGCATAACTTTCCAGGAAAGGACTGTTTTGGCAGGAAAAGTTTCATTTTTTTATTCTCTTAAAAAATAAACTCAAGTGCGTCTGTAAAGACCCTTAACACATCCCCTGCTGGCACTAGCTGACCTCTTCAGGAGGATGTTTTGTCAGACAAAAGAACATGCTGATATTCAAGTGCCACTTCTGACCACAGCCAGCAGCTTTTGTACTAGTATTTTTCCTGTAAGCAAAAATCCCCACAGTAAAATGAGATTTGTGCTGCAGAAACAGCTGGTCAAAAAGCACAGCATTCAGTTTTAATAAGCATACTCAACACTGGAAGGCCTTGCATTAAGGGGTTTCATTTTTAACCCTTTCGTTCTAGCTCTAAAACCCTTTGGTCAACTGCAAAAAGAAAACCTAGCATTTATTAAACCATATATAATACTTAAAATATCCTACATGGGCTACCATTTCTCCTCATAACTTTTAGTAATTCTACTACAGAGAACAGCCAGGGGTAGATATTTTTTCAGGAGTTGTTAATAACTGACAGAAGATTATTACTTTAAAAATTATGGCATCTCAAGAATTCAGATGAAGTCAGGCTAACTGTAAATTAGTTTTCTGAAAGACAACTTTTGACAAAACATATACCTTGGAAAGAACATTTTCAAATATCTGCAGTTTATGTGCTATGGTTGCTCAGAAACTCCTGCATGTGGTTTACAGTAGCATTGGAGATAAGCTCTGCAACGTATTTCTATTTGAAGTTCACTTATCACTGAGAGACTGATATGGAACCCTGGTACAAAGAAAACAAAAACCCAACAGCCTCAAACTTCAAACAACAGCCACAAAAAAACAACAACCCTACACCATTTCTTTACCTATTCCCCTTTCCCAGTATCTCTCTTTTTAGGAAAAAAGACGAAAGAAACATAATTGAAGCAGCAGTGACAGTTTCACTGACTTACCAGAAATATCTAGCTCATTTCATTTTTTTTTTAGATCATGCATATAAATTATTTATATGTTTCACTCTGAATAATGGGGGCTAAGAGTTGCTCATAAAAAGGTAAAGACAATCTGACTTAAGAAATCTCATACAGTCTGCAGTGGTTTCCAGATACACAATCCAGAATGACTTCACAGGTAGGGAACCAGTCAAGACATACAGATATACAAGTGTACTTTCTTTAACCTCTTCACACACCCACCCCACATCCACCAGGATGAGGCCAGTCCTAGATGAAGATTCAGACAGCAAAGGGGAACCTGGACACTGTTCCGTGCTGTACTGCTCCGAGGAAATTGAAAGTTAATAGTATTTACTCTTTTTATCTAGCAGAAGCACAACACAATTTTTTTGATATTTCATTTTGAAATACCAAGTTGGAATATCAGCACAGAGCAGATCAGCATTTAGAGCTGTTTGAAAAAGTTAATTACCTATTCTAACAAAAAAAAGTCAGAGGTAAAAAAAGCCAATTTGCAGATATGAAACCCTCATACTAACCATGTGGGTAATGAAAGAGGGGAAACATGGATGAAATTCCTCAAATCCCCAGGAATGCAGGTTTACCTAACACGTCCAAAAGTAAACATGTTTCACTAAGACCTGACCTTCATGGGCTAAAAACAGATTGAAAAGACATTGAGCAATTAGCAACCTAGACTTTCACATGGAGGTCGTGGAACTGACAGGCAGTTTTTACAAGCTCAGATTTCTGTTGTGACCTTCTGTTGGTGGAAGATTGCAAACGTGTACACAATTCAGCTGAATCTTCCAGAAAACTAAGGAGTTATTTTATAATTTGTGGAGATTTTCGAAGACACAGCAGTTAGGTGCTTAATGCTCTCTGACTGTGAGGGGAAGATAAACACCTATTCATTGCTAACACGTCTGGAAATAGCCACCCCTATACTTATTTGCATATTTCAATTTGAGTTTCAAGAAAAATTTTCCCTTAAGTACTTATCTTTCAGCTTTACAGCATTGACTATTAATAATTAATACCTGTGCCTCATCTCTACTATACAGTATCGAAGCTATATTTATTCCAAGATTAATTAGCTGTCATAGTTAGGACCAGATTAAGGTTCCTATAAATTAATCAAACTGTTTCTGCAGAAACTTTAAATTGAAAAGTATCTGGTTTTCCAAAATGCTTTTTTCATGTAGCACTATTTTTTAAATTATTGTGAAAATGAAAAAAAAATCTTAGATGAAAGGGAAATATAACATTTTGAGTTAGCTTGTCAACATAAATTTTAGAAGCATTTTAAATGTTCAGCTGCAAAAAATGTCATTAATACGTATGCCACACTGTCTTGTAGGAACAGCCCACAGATATTTTCAACTCTCTATTGTAAGGAGTTATTGTATCCTTCACTGTACTTGGTAAGACTAACAAAAAAATCCAAGCAAAACTAGTCAGATGTAAAACTGGAACTAGACACAATAATCTTTTATTTCTCTACTAGGACTAAAATATGCAAATCAGGGAGAGAAAAAAACTCTAGCAATTTTATGCAGTTTCATTTCTGTCTTATGTAGTTGACACTGTAGTCCATAAAGTCTGCCTTAATTGGATGATGGCCTACACCCTCAAACCAGCTTGGCTTTATATGTGGTAGTACTTACTGATCATCAGAAACCATTCCTGCAGGGGCTCAGCCTCTTGTTTCATTGAAAGCATTTTAGCAACATGGTTGCTGCCCAATGGGGAGAAAAGACTTTGATCCTAATCCAGCTAACACATAACCAAGCATCCTGAGAGAAGACTCATGTTCACCACTAGTAATTTCTAATCTCTTTGTCAAAAGAGATTTCAGTAGCTTCTGGGTATCTCAGTGGCCAGACAGATGTTCTCACAGAAGCAGCAGGGAAAGAGAAAGATACGTAGAGATCTTGAAGGTCAGTCATGGGATAGCTAACAAGTCTTGGTGCTTCAAGTGCCAGTGGTGCGTAAGCAAACTATCATGGATATCACTTTTGGTGCTGGGATCCTAAAATATGCTGAGCATTGCCTTCTGGTAAGATTTCATTGCAATTGCATGCTGTGTTTCAGACTAGTGCAATTTTTACTTTGTAAATAGAGCCTTCACCTCCGATCAGCCCTTAAGTGGCGCTGAGTAGTCATTAGCGAGGCCAGGTGTGTTCTTGCTTACCCACAAATGCTGAGCAGCTGATGTGCTATCAGCTTTCACAGCAAAAGCTCGGGGTGAACAAGGACACCCTGCAAGGGTAAAAGCACCGTTCTAGAAAATCAGTTTAACTCCACAAACACTGATACGCTTTCAGTAAAAACACTTCAGCCTGTTTCAACCCATTTCAAACAAAGCCATTCACTGAGAAGGTCAGAAAGACAGAACTCGGTCTTGATTCAGCACAGGGTCAGGGGTTTTAGAATAAGAAGTAGTGAGGAAAGAGGACACAGTGGTAGAACATAGAATAGCCTGGGTTGAAAGCGACTGTAAAGATTATTTAGTTGCACCTTTCATGCCATTAGTAGAGATATCTATCATGAGACCAAGTTGCTCAGAGTTTCATCCACCCTGGCCTTGCACGCTTCGAGGAATGGGGCATTCACAGCTTCTCTGGGCAACCTGTTCCGGTGCCTCACCACCCTCAAAGCAAGTCTCTCCCCTCTTCCAAGCCAAGAGGCTTTTGATTTAGTTCCTGTGTTTCAAGATGAGCAGTTATGAAAGGACAACTGAAAGTGGCCAAATACCATGAATATTTAAATCTTGCTTGGCAAGCAATACTTAAGCGAGTGCTTCGATGTGCACACAGTAAAACAGAATCAGAAGAATGTGCAGGTTTTACAAAAATATTCCAGGCAAGGACTGGATTTGAAAACTTTGTTTAATCAACAGAAAAGAGCAGGAGGACGGAGATATGAAACACTGCTAAAAAAGTAAAAAATAATTAATTTTATTTAAAACTCCACCCTATATTAATCTTGAAAATGAATATCTAATCTTTTCCTGGAATAAAGAGCAAAATCAAACTAAATTTGCTTTAGCTTCAAAGAAGTGACTTACATGAGGTCACCCACCCAAAATAAAAAAAATAAAAATTTAAAAAAAAAAAACAAACAACAACAACAACAACAACAACACACCAAAAAAGTAACAGTATCCAAAGCTCATGGAATCTCAGACAGGAGAATTCATTAGGTGTCCATTCCACACAGGCACAAGCGGTGCCAAAGGGCCCAGGGCACAATGTGCGTCTCTTCTTCATACCCTGAAGTCAATACCATTTTTTCGTGCTTTCAAGAACCTTTATACCAAGAATATTGGTATTGTTCTGCTGTAGCAAAAGAGCTGCTCTTCTCTATTTTTTTCGAAATCGGGGCACCGACGCTAAGCAGGAAGAAACAAGGTACATCAGTATCGCGAACATTAATCTGATCCAGAAATAGTAACATACACTGGAACAGAATCACCATTTGTATGATTCTGAACTGGAATTTATTAAACAAATTTCCAAATTATCCCAGCTGTGTGTTGGAGTAGCTGAAATTATCCATAGTCTCCACATTAGTTGAACATCTGGCCATAAATTCTGCATATATTGATGTACATGTGAGCCACTGCATTCTTACAGACAACAGGTTCACAGCTGATGGAAAAAAAATGTCTTTGTTTTTATCAATATGTCTTTCAAAATGATTTTGTTTACAAGTTCACTAATCTTCACACACGATATTTAGTTAGCAACATTTCTGCTGAATTAAGTCTTTGTATTTATGTATTCTCTTCACACAACTATTCATTTCTGTCAAATTTTTGTTTAGTACATAAATGCAACTCTACTGGTAAAAACAACCTGCCATTTAACTCAGCACTTAGTCTCTGAAAATGGTCTGAAGCAAGCACTCAGAAAAAGAAGATGAGCAGTAGCTCCCATTGTGCTCAATAAACTTTTTCCAGCAGCTTCCATTACAGTTTGTTTGCAAATCCTTGTAGGCTTTCACCAATTTGTCCAAACTCCCATTTTTAAACACTTTTTTCAAATCTTTGACAGCTACAATGAATTTTATTACTGCTTATGGTTTTCTAAAAACTATTTCTCAATACCAGTTACTTTATAGTTAGTTGACTTCAGAGTGTTTCAGTTATAAACTAATATAGAACTACAGAACAACTCTTCCCTGATCACCTTCTCCAAGCTATTTTACATCATATCTTTCTCTCTCATTCATTATTGCTTACTCTCTGACTCTCTCTTACTCATTCTCTCTCACTCACCTCTTTTCCTAGACCTATTACTCTTGTCTAATCCATCTCTGGATGAAATCCATTTCTATTAGATATAATTGTCACAGCCTTCTTCATTCCTTTTCTAGTTCTACTATATTTTTTTTTGAACCAGCATGACCTGAACTGCACACAACAAGCAGTGTTGCAGCAAGAGTTCATGCAAATGCAAGTAACTTTTGTGATAACTCTGTCCTGGAGGAGAGATTCATATGCATAGAGAAGGATTAAGATTTTTATTAACCTATGGCTCAGTCACTCTAGGGTTCTGCCTGTAATACTTCTGTTCTACCCCTTCAGGGAGACTGGAGCTCTCCCAGACAGATCTCTTTTCATAACTGTATGGAGTATTACAACTCCTTACACAAAAAATATAACTTCATTGAACTGAGGCTGTAAATTATCTGATGTGTCTTCCTGCCAACCTTACCCACCCTCATGTGGGACTAGGTGCACATTTTTAAGTACATGTATTAAATAGCTGCTCTTGCTAAAGCAGGGATCAGCTACACCCAAGATTTGCTGACCCTTTCCAGATGTCTCTCTGATGAGAAACTGCTGTCCATTTTGTCTGTAGCTCCCATTAAAAACAGAACCACTATTTCATGATAAAGAAATTCATTACTGACAGACCAGAGGTTACAGTTTCCTTCCCCAGTAAATACTGGTACAATGCTGAACTACTGAGGTAGTAAGATTAAACAAATATTCTGCCCAGATCAATTGTAAGTGCCATACTTAGGAATACAAATGGGTCTCCCCACGACCCTTACTGGTGAGATAAATATGCAATCTTAGAAAAAACCCCTATCTCTTTGTAGAATTGTCAACCAGTTTTCACCATGTTTAAGCTTGAAAGCAAAATGAGAATTGTATCTGCAACAGTTTTTTGGGAAAAACTGGCAGTCAGGCTGACAAATCCATGGTGTACCGTGTCATCTTCCTATCAAAGAACCAAGCCAGCTCTGTGCTCTGGGAAAGTCAGAAAATCCCAGTGTACTCAAAGCTATCGTTCAGGATCAGCTGCACAGAGAGAGTGTACTCATAGAGTAATTTCACTGATTTAAAAGCTTTATTTTCATACTGCCAGACATACAGGCACAGAGCTAAAACCACTGCTCTGCTGTGCTGCTCCCGGACAGCCCTGCAGCACACCCACCTGACAAAGCATCTTAATGCTTAAGGCTGATTACGATTTCAAACATTTCTGCAGTGATAGGTGAGACTTCACAGTTGCTTCAGGGTCCTACAAAGCCTTTTCATGACACTTCCAACCTACCCCGTGGGTAGCTCCAAGGTATTTCTGTCAACTACCACCTCATACTTCCACATTCAAAAACAAAATCACAAGCATGTGCTCAGATTGATCCACTGGGAGTGGAAAAAAAAGGAAAGAAGTACTTCCAACTTTAAATCATCGCTCAGGTGCCCTCCTGAAGGGATGTAAAGACTATATTTCACCACACTAACGTCTTCCTTCTGTTGAATATCCCCTTGCCCTCAAGAAAAATGGCCTCTTTCAACAAGAAATCTACTCTAGAGAAGATGCTGAACAGCAGCTGCACTATATCGTTCTACTCTCGTCCCGCACCAGTCCAAAAACCACAAAAAAGCTGCTTAGTAAACTCAGGGCGTCTGGTACAGAATTAGCCATTCTGCATTTCCACAAGTGAGAGTGTGACAATTGGCCTCAATACAGTATCTAGTATATGAAGAGGTACCAGGAAGTAGTTCCTTGAGTAGGAGAATTAGTAGCAGCTCATCCTGACATGTTTCCTATTTGAAACTATTAAAAAGTACAAGATCTAAATAGTGGTTTCTGGGCTCTTACAGTCTATCTCTCTCTACTCTCTAGAGATTTCCTGGATTGGGTTTGATCTTCAGTGTTTTCCTCAGTAAGAAGAATACCAGGGTTCTATCCACCAATGTGGCAGCTTATCTTCATGAAACCATATAGAAACTCAACATTTGAGAACTTAAAGGCGGGAAGACACCTTTAACATCATCCAGTCCCATCGTTCACCCAGCACTACCATTGTAACCCCTAAACCACTAAACCAAATCATCCAGCAACAGATCCAAACTCCTCTTGAACACCTCCAGGGATGGTGACTCCACCACCTCCCTGGGAAACCTACTTCCTGACCACCCTAACAGTGAAAAAAAATTTCCTAGTATGTCATCTGAATTTCCCCTGTCTCAGCCTAAGGCCATTTCCTCTGGTTATCTCGCTGCAGGCACAGCAGAGGAGACCAGCCCCCACCTCACTACTCCCCTCTTTGCAGGGAGCTGTAGAGAGTGATGAGGTCCCTCCAACAAAAGGAGATCCCTCAGCCATTGCTCATAAAACATGTTTTCCAGTCCTTCCACCAGCCTTTGTGCCCTTCTCTGGACACTCTCCAGCACCTCAATGTCCTTTTTAAGGCGAGGGGCCCAGAACTGAACACAGGATTCGAGATGTGGCCTTAACAGTGCCGAGTACAGAGGGATGATCACTGCCCTGGTCACACTGGACCAAAACTAGCTTCAAATGTCACCACAATTTCGTTTCGGGGAAAAAGACAACGTGATCCCGCATAATTTTCTCAGAAATCCACATGAAAAAGTCAACAGTTAATATATGAACGCTAGCAACTCATTTGTTCTCAGTATCATTAGACATAAAATGGCATACTGCAATTTACTGCATACTATTAGTACACTACTGACATTTTTGAATCCACCCTAAGGCAAAGTTTCCCCAAAGGAGCATCCAAATGTGACGCTAAAAGACACAACATGGTGTAGAACCTAGAGTCTTTAACTGCTAGTTCAAGTTGGTTTTATCGTCATTATTACTCTCCCATATACCCAAAGATATGAAACAAGATGAAAGGCTGCCTTCTGCTAAGAGTGTCTTCCAGAGTTTGGGGGTTTTTTGTCTGGAATAGAAAATAGAAAACTATAGAAAATTTTTTAAAGTTTAAGTATGCCCAAAATATACACACATGTTTATTTATGTAGTAGGAAATTATTATTATAAAAGTGGGGTTGGAGAGAGGAAGAAATACATGTTATTACTTACTTGAAAAATAACCTATAAAAACACCAGTTATTTTCCCACATTTCAAATTTTTTTCCAACATAAGACAATTATCTCAATGGTCTACATTTTTCACAGAGTCAGAAATTCTGAATGTTCTAAACAGAAACCTTGAAACATTTAATTTTAAACATCTGAAATACTGAAACAGTTCATTTTTTAAATTCTCAAGCTCAGTACAATATTTCAATACTCCTAAGTCAAAATGCTACATTTTGGTAGCATACTCTACATTTAGAAGACATTTTGGATAAATTAAAGCTGGTATTTTTGCCTGCTTGAGCTCCCTCATTACGAAACAAAAGGACTGCAAATTAGCTTTCAGAGCAACTGTGGAACCTTTGCACAAAAAAAATTAGATCTTAATGAAATGGAGGCAAGCATCACTGCTAGAATAAATGCCAGCAGGAGTAAATCTGCATAATATTTCATATATATGTGTGTGTGTGTGTACACTATATAATAATACACTATTGTTTCATATAGCTTAACTATTCCAAAAAACCAATCAAGAATAATTCACCAAAACCCAGAATTAAATGCATTATTTTGGCACTTTCATTTGGAAGTATTGAAACCCTTTCTCTGCAAACACAGAGACTATGCAGTCAAATAGAAAATTCTACAACATATAAAGTCCTACAAGAGAGGCATTTAGCATTTCCAAGAAACTGGGCAAAGCAACATCCGCTGTGTGCTACGTACATCAGAATCAATAATAACTCTCCTAAAATAAACTTACGCTTTCTTGTTTCAGCTCCTATTACATGTTGTTTGAAAGAATCTTCAGAAGACGGTGCCTAGTCTCTATCTTGGCCAATATTTAATATAAACTCCTTCCATAAAATCCTAGAGAATTCTCTTAAAATTATTTACCAACCAGTAAAAGATTTTGACCCACTGCCTCCATTAGGACTGTTTCAGTGCAGCTGCCACTAGCTTAAGAAGCCACCTCCCTTGCTTAACCTTTCTTTTTCCTTCTATTTTACACTCTGATGCCTGTATAATCCTATCTTCCTAGCCTTTGTTTCCTACACTAAAATGGTCTGCCTTTCTTAAAATTGTCTCATAAACAAGCTCTCGCTCTCTTTGTGTTTCTAATACTCCTTCTTTCCTCTTTCCTTCTTCAATTAAGTTGATCTTTCTTGAGTACAGATATCTAGATCAGAACATCTGAGGTCTCATTAGAGTCTAATGATATTAATACCTTCCTGCAAATATAGTCCCAAGAAGCAAACGAAGTGTTTTGTTTTACCATAGCCACATCATGCACTAAAACCAGACTAGTCAATATTCATTTTATTCATTTTCCCATATCACTTCATTTGCCTTTGGGGCACTGAAGTACATTGTCACACACATTGTTAACTGTTATAGAATGAACTATCACTTTCCTTCAAAGCAATTGTGCTCGGTCAAACCACCAGGTTTCAATTCAGAAAGAAGCTGTTGCTGGAATCCACCTACTGATCTCTTTGGTGAGCTACTCTTTGTGTTCTGTGATATATCTCAACAAGCCCAAATAATGTCTTGCAGAAAATGTGTCTCCTTTTCTCTTTGGTGGGACCTGTAAGAATTCCACTGAGCCTTGGAAATTTCTTATACCTAACTATAAGTACACTTATTCTGCGGAATTTTGAAAATTTCTTCTACAGAACTATAAGTACTGTCATCTGTACGGTGGCTACAATCATATGGCGTTTCTCCTGTGACCCCAGCACATCTTATACTTGCTATAGCTTATCTCTTTAACCACGTACCTAGACAACTACTGGTATTTTTTTGTTAAGATGAATTTCAGGCATCTAAACTCACAACTGCTAAAATAAAAAAAATAAAAAAAGCTATCATATACCTCATAAATTTAAAACAATAATTTTCTTTAGTTTTTTACTGAACTATCCTGGTTTTGGCCAGGACAGAGTTAACTTACTGCACTAACAATGAGGTGCCAAAGCCTGGAGCTGTGTGGGCATGTCTGGGTTATTGTATACGCACATCATCACTGGAGGGAAGAAGTAAGGGCTTCCAGGAAGAAGATGTTCATGACAATAGAAGATACTGAATATAAAAATAGCTTATTTTGATGAATTGTAACATAAGAGAAGAATGTGCGTTGCTTTCAACTCACCAACAGAGCATTTAAGTCTGTACAAAGAAGGGTCCCTTATAAATCATGTCCTAATTCATGACAGAGTTTAAAATAAAGAAGTAATACCCTATTAGAGATGTACCCATATGCTTATAAACATGAGAGCAATTGTAAATCAGCACTTAAAAACGCAGGTATGGAAAATGAAAGTTTGGTAAGTCCGTTTAACAAAATCCAGCTGAAGAGTAGACCAGTTGATACAAGCCACCATAGTACACAGGATAGCTACAGTATTCTTAGTAGTGGGATATAAAGAGAAATTAAAACACAAGATTTTTTAAGTAAGAACATAATTTTTTTTTCTCAAATTGTCTTTTGCTGCTAACCAAGAAAAAAATTATAACTTCTGTAAAGTCTTCCACAAACTTAGCACTAAATTATCTACACTAGGAGATGTAAAACAACAACAGTATAGCCAAGATGGATAACACAGTGCAGCAAATTTAGCTAACAATATAGGTAACAGCTCTTTGAAACATGGGTATGGTATGATATAATAGGCATGGGTTTGGGTTTTTGGAGTTTTTTTCTGAAGTACCACTATTTTAAAGTATTCTGACGACAAAAAAAAGGGTTTTATTAAAAAAATTGTCTTTACTTCCATTCAGTAAAATAACTTTTCTGTAGCTTTTTTTGAGTGACTGTCAGAGAAACTCCCAACAGAAGTTAGTGTTTATTAAGTCTTAATTATAGCCCAATCCATTGCTCCACCTAATTTTCCTATCAATTCCAACCAGGTGAACACTTCTGTAACTTTTATGATTGTGAAGAATTAAGAACACTGGTCAGAATAACTGCTAATTATTTTCACTTTAAAAGGGGGATGCAATGGAAATTATTTGGTGCAGCTTTGCAAAGCTATTGCAATTCTGTAATGTTGAGCTGATGGTGATACCCCAATTCCAGTAATTTTTGACAGAACTAATTACGGCGTAGCAAGACGTATCCAGCCAAATGGTTTATTTCCTCTCCAGTCATAGCAGCTTCAATCTGGTGATTGTTTCCAGAGATTAAATGCCTCTAGATGTACCTAAGATTGTTAAAGTCATATATCTAAGTCTTAATCCTGAGACCAGCAGGACAACACAGTGAAGAAGCGGTTCTGGATTTCAGTGTCTGAGGACTTCTGATTCTTGTCTTGATGATTTTTTTCCTACTCTCATACAGTAAAAGTCATCTGAAGCCAAGCAGAGGGTAGCAGTAACAAATCACCTATAAAATACAATCTGCAGAACCACCTAACACCTAGGAAAGATGACTAACTACTGTACACACAAATGAGCCTGAAAATTTGATTGCACAAATGCAAAGATGCTTATAGGGAGAACCAACCTGAAGAACCGTCTACATCTTGACAAATCGCACCTGTTTTCAGTATTACAGATTTTAAGTCCATGCACCCTGTGATGGGTGAAACAGAATGACGGCTTTTAGCTGCTAATAGGATTTCTACTCACATATCCCAAGAAGCATACTCTAAGAGAAAACAAAAAATCTCAAATTCCAATGCACTTTCAGAGCCTAGAGCTACTCTGTGCTGACTCTGAGTCATGCCTATGGATTCTTTTCTAGTTTAACTGCCCAGAAGAACTACACAAATCAGAATATATCTTAGTATAATAATAATATTATAATAAATATTATAAATAAATTATTATTGGGAGGGGAAAGTTAATTTAATAATGCCACTTTAGGAGCCTCTACAGAATTATGGCCTGAGTACAAATCCTCAGAGATATATAACTTTGGATTAGAACTTACATGCTTTCTTGAAAAAAATCAATTAACTTTACTTAAAAGCAAATGTAGTCAGAGATTATATACATACCCTCTGCTTCTCAGGGTCAACATATCGAATGCCAAAATAGTCTTTTTCCAGCAAGCTGTAATAGTTGCAGATGTGATCTATAAGAAACTGACCTTTGGTTTCCCTCTGTAAGAAGATAAAGAAGTGATACATTATATTGAGTATTCTGAATTTGTTGTCTACAAAATCTATGCAAAGTCTCAAGGAAAATGGCACATGAAATTTTATTGTTATTCAGATGAGGACAAAGATTTAACTATTTCTCTTCTCTAAAAGATTCCAGAGATTAATGATCAGTATACTCCCTGCACATTCACAGATTGGTTAAGAAAATATTGTTACTACTCTTACCTCAGGAAAACTCATGCTGCTATAATAGCTACAAATTTATAATACTTAGTATACTACTAACAATCGTATTTCCACGGATCCTATAACGGCATAACAGATACTCATTTACATATAGAATTTCAAAACACTGAGTGGGTTTTTTTGTATCCCCCAAATTTGAAAGCAGATCTGACAGTGAGTATTCTACTGGATCTTTACACAGCGCCCACAGCAAGAAAGATCTGATCCTTAATTCCCTTAATTAAGTCAAAGCTACAGTACAAAGAACAAACGCCCAAATGACTGAAAGAGAGGTTTTGATCTTTGCATTGTCACTGGGTAGCTATGGCCTTATCAAATCTTACTGTTACGCATGGTATTTAGCTAATAATCTCATTCTTTATTTCTGCTTTCTTCAATCTCAGCAGTATGTTTCTATTCTCTTTTATCAGCTGTCTAATATGGAGATCCTACATGAATTTTCACATTTCTTCTGATCCAGCTAATGTGAAAGTTCATGTTGGGGTTTTTTTCTAAATTGTGATTTGTGTCAATATTAGCACGGGGCTAAAGCTGTTTTCCTGGAACAGTCCACTCCAAGCAGACAAAGGTGCTTCACTACACAGCGGTGTCAGGTCTCTGCATTTTTTTCCCTCCATGTGCCTACCCTGGTCCTGCACTGAGATACCTCTGCTATGGACGAGGTAGTGACATGAAACAATTCGAATTTAGCTCTTTAATGTCTGCTGGATAGAAACTCCACGGGACATGAAATCACTTTATATAAAAATAATACTTAATTGTTTTTCTCCAAACTACTCCCAGAAAACTTTAATGCTATGCCTTGTTCAAACTTTCTTTAAGAAGTTAGGAGGCAATTTAAGCCACAAAGAGCATGGAAAGCAAAATGGAAGAGATAGCATTTGTATATCTCATGGTACTTTACCAGATATCCTTAGGCTGGATATTGTTAGCATCTTCATTCTGCATAGGAGCAGCTAAGGCAAAACCAGCATCGTGACCTGTCTGAGGTCATACTCTAAAGGGCAGAAGAAGCAATGTCCTGGGCACCACAACTGTCTGGTGAGATCTATTGCTTTCCGCAGGAAAAATAAGACATGCTTCAAGACTGCAGAGTTAGAAAATAATACAATTCAGGAACTAAATTTTTGTTCTCTTATCTTTACAATTAATGAGGAATTCTCACATGGATACAGTTGCTTTTCATTTCCATCACTGAACAAACAGATAACTAAATAAAAAGCACCCTCAGTTAAGGTCCTGACAGAGATCTGCATTGCCCTTCCTGTACGCAGAGGCTCCTGCGGACATATCCTTGCCTGCCGTAGGGACCACCTCTCCTCCCAAATTCACTTCCAGCCACAATGGAATTGCTAGTTTCTCTGCAGATTTCCTTTTCCTACACGTGGGGACCTCTGTTTCAAATGCTACTGTGTAAGCTATCTGCTTCCACTACTGCTATCTGTCTCCACCTTCTACCTCCTATATATTTAAGTCCTGTACTCTTCCACATGCTCCTACTTGCCTGGAGATATCTCTGCCTTGTCTGCATCATGGTACTTCCATAATTTGTTTTCCTATTTTTAAACAGCTATTGTCAAAGGATGTTAACACAATTTGTCTGTTCAGTTTGTGCTCATGCAACCTCATGCTTTGCACCCCGCATTGTTACCTTTTCCCATGTAACCTAGCTACAACAGGTTTCCTTCTGTAATTGTTTCCTTCCAGCCTTGAGACATTTAAAAATCACCTTGTTTACTGTTAAGAGTGGTTAACACATACACTGGCATTTTTTTGTGCTGTACACACAAGTACAAGCATGGGTATCCTAGTGCCAACTCAGAGAAAACTTTCCTCAAAAGGAAAAGTCCTATCAAAGACTGAAAAATACAAAAGGAAAAGTGTCACTCTCCTTGTGGCTGACAAAAAGGGGTCTACACTTATACAGTCATATTTCAATTAACTGCTTTCTAATTTAAAACTTTGTTAAGTGTCTGCAAAGTTTTGTGGCTATGAGAGACCATCAAAATACTGATAAAATTGCATTGTGACATTTCATTACAAAGGCAGTAGGAAAAATTATAAACACAGATGTGACATTTAAGCTACACACAGTCTTAAACAGATCTACAGCAAATTAATTAGGACTGGGGAATAACAGCTGTTAGATGACTCAGGTACAATCAAACACGAAAACAGATTTTACTGACAACAGTGTACAAAAGAAATCCATTTTTTAAAACACTGGAAATGAGGAAACCAGACTATTCATATTTTCATGTGACAACATTAGAGGGTGTTACTGGAAGAACAGTCAGTAATACAATCTTCTACAAGAAACTACCAGAGGTTCACATTCTAATCTGTTAATTTTAAAAGCCCTTTGCTTCAGTCACCTAAATAATCACAAATTTCTGAGTTCCTGAAGGAACTGGTAAAAGGCTAGGGCACACATAATGTTTTTAAATCCAGTAACAATGTTCACTTTCCAAAAGGAATTTATGCCCTAGTTTTCCTCCCTGGAAAATAAACGATGGAAACAAACCAAACAAAAAAGAGCAAAAAGCCTCCAAGGTAGATTCATGCTCTAGCAATCTTTAAGTCATCCATCGATAAATAGAAGGCACTAGTTAATAACCTCACCCTTGGTTAGTATACCCTTCCATTCATTACTAGATTTTAAAAAATGTGCAAAATGCACAAAGTTGGCTAATTTGGAACGTGCATAATGTAGTGAGAGTTCTCATATGGAATTGTAAATATTCCACTATTAAAACCTTCCAAACACCTGAAATATGAAAAAACACAGATCTTAATTGATACACAGAGGAAAATAGTTGATGTGGCACACAGCATGTCAAGTCCTAATTCATAATCGATTGTATGGCAAGAAGGATAGGCGATGGTTGTTAATTTTGCTTTCTGCAAACAGCATACATTTTCTACATTTCTCTAACAATGCTTCAAATTTTTCTAAGCTTTAGAATCCAGCGATCTTTTTCTATTGCATGTTGCTAAATATTACCATACTACAAAATAATGTATTAAAACCAGATTTCATTCTGATTTGTGAAAGAATATGGATAAAATAAATTAAGAACTGCCAGTCACCCACAACAGAGCAGAGGAATGGATTTGGGTCACAGAATAATGAATATAAAACATTGCCTGAAATTTCAGACAGTTGCCATATAGCTTTCCAATTAAAAAAAAAAAAAAACAAAAACAAAAACAAAAACAATTCTTAAAGCCTTCTATACAAAAAAAAGTACTTTGCAGCAATTCAGAAAAATAATTTCATATTACAATTCAGAATGTTTGTCAGAACATGAAAACATTACATAATAAAAAAAGCCATTATTTCAAACACGGCTGAAGAATACCAGCCGCAAACAACAAGAATCTGAAAGTAAAAATCAAGTCATGTAAAATTTTCACACCTCAAATATTTGAGAATTATACCACAGTTCACTCGGAAGTCATCAACTATTGTCCATTACAGACGACATATGCAGGCAAAGACAAGAGTCACAAAGTCTGTAAGCAAGAGATACGAAATGTCCTGAATTGTCATCAGTATATTGTTTTCAGTGAAAGAATACCATTAAATAAGCCACTTTTTTCTAAGTCTACTAATTCAAATATATCTGTCTATCTCAAATGAGAGACATTTTCCTTCCGATTTTTGTACCCATGCAATGGCTTTAAATAAAGTTTTGTATTGTAGACATTCCATACACTCGACACAAAAATTTGGAGATTTCTATAAATAATTTGAGGAATGACTTTCTGGTTTATTTAGATAAATAGGCGCAGACAAGATGAGTATGTTTTTCCTAAGGCTATATTTGAATATCTGACCTTAATACCACTAAAATCCCACAACAAACCCCAACACATATGCAACGGATATAATGCCATGTAAATGACAAAATCCCCAAACACAGAAGGTCAGATTGCAAATAACTGTTAAACTCTCCCTTTTAAGCTGGATCAAAAGTTTTCTTTTCTATTCAAACAAGTATGTATCAAACTAAACTAGCAGCTGTGGCAAAAGAATTAAGCAAAACAGGGGATGTTCTCCACTCCAACAAGATATGAAAACATGATCACACAGGGTCTTCCACTGATGGACTCACAGGGCAACTTGAGTTTTTTCCTTAGCTCTAGGAAACTGAGTGACAAACTGGAGAAATGCCTCGTTTTCCCTACCAGACACTCTTATTACAGCTTCCATTTCTGCAACTCTGCAAATTTATGACTGAGTAACCCAGTTCCTTGGTAATTTCTCTGGTATACAGAAAGTAATCCAAACAATAATCTTTGTTGCTCTTAAGCAGTTTAAGTCTAACACATTATCCCCCTCTCACGCTTGCTTTGGGGGTTTCTTTTTTTATTTCCACTTTCTTAATGCAACTTAAAAACCAAGGCAGAGTGTAACTTGTTCTACCAATTTAATAATTCTACGATGACGTCAAATGAGATGACAAAACCTCTGTGACTGCTTCACAAATCTGAAAGTGAGAGGAAAACTATTTATAGCAGTTTAAGATCTTACATTCAGTGAAATATCTTCCCTGTTTGCATTTGCTTCACCGTGGAGTCCTGCGTCTATTTATCTGAATGTCGTCACAAGGAAGAGCAAGAGTCACAAGCAGATTAAACACAATGCTTCTGCTCTGTTATCTAACCACTGAAGCCCTGCCAGCTGTGCTTATCTCTGTCAGGAAGCCACTGACATTACTAAGAAGCATGCAGAGTCATAAACACAGTATTTATTTGTACTGGGGATTTCAATCCTCATCGCATAAGTGTCTCTACTTGTGTGAACAGCTCCCAGCAGTGACCCTCTGTGTAAAGCTGGTCACACACTTAAGTGCTTACTTAAGTGTAAAGCCACACACAAAAAAAAAAACAACAAAACAAAAAACCCCACAACAAACAAAGCATAATTAAACCAACATTTCTGTCTAAATTAATGGAAAGCCAGGCTCTTAGGCAAGGAAAGCATACTGTTTGATTTTGTATGCTTGTTTTCTTTGGTGTGCTACATATTTTGAAGTTCTATGGACGTAAAAGAATTAAATACATGTATTGAAGAACAACCATGGTAATACCATAGAATGAAAACTAATCCAGTTAGAAAAAATGGACAAAACCACTGTGCCTCTAAGGCGAAAAAATAAATCAAAAAGCATCTGAAAACTGAAAAAGATAGTTCTGTTGGCAGTATTTAACAATAATTATAAAAAGCAACAGACATGAACTGCATCTTTGACTGCCACATCTCACATTTTTGACTTTTCTTTGGACATCCTATACCAGTGACGAGATCGTATTTCTTCTAGGCTTTTCATGAGCGAAATAACTTGAATCCCAACAGGCACACATCTTCCATTTCATCGACAACTATTCCACAGTTCAGTACGGGGCCAACTCTTGTACACCAAAGTACGGCTGTAAAAGGATATCTGAGAGCAGCAATTCTCTGCTCATGTCCATTTTGATACCGCTATCATCACATTTGCATTTGTCTCCAGTGTCACAGCAAAAAAGTTCACTAAGCATCACTGGACTGGGATGTGCCCTGGAATGGAATTCATTAATATCAACTCTTTGAAGCTGAATAGGGAGGAGGACTGAGTGCACAGAGAAGGAAGACAACTAGGCACGCCCGAATTTCTCAGTATCTTCTAGATTAAATTTTAAGTCTTGCCTAAGTGGCAGAATCTGGAACAGGACCCTCATTCTTCAGCAACCAAAGCCAGTGAAATGGAACAGACTCAATTCCAAGAAGGCAAAACTGGGCCAGCCCTAGCCCTGACAATCTCCAATGCCCTCTGCAAATTTCTTATGGCTCTTTGGATTTATGGATTCACTGAGGCTACAAATGACCGCAAGTACTCACAAGACAGATACACAGACAAATCCTTTGCCATTTTTGTTTCATCTTTGGAAACAACCACAGGAATATACGAAAATGTTTCACAAGAACAGAATATGGAATAATGCCTTCAAAATATAAAGAACAATAAGAACATGCCTGTTTCATTCCTCAGCTAAAATGGTATAACTCTTTAAAAGGAATTCCTTCCTTCCATAATCAGCACCCTACAGCATTTGAAAATACACTGGAAGTCTATTCTAGTCTAGTATATAACATTTAACTGGAAAATTTTCTCAGTTATAAGAAGAGCCAGTTGTAATGTACTTCTTTTATTGTAGTTTAAGTTACAAAATAAAAAAGACAGCAAACCTTTTGTTGAAAGAAAACAAACAAATTAGAACTGGAAGATTTTATTCTAGAAACAAAGTATTTGTCTCAGATTTTTCTTTTGTTAACGGTGAAGAATTAGAAATATTTCTACAATCCTAAAACAAAATGAAAAAACTGGACAATGATTTTTAATGAAAGGCAGAAAACATGACACTACAATAAAGTAGCTGGCATTTACTTAATTATAACAGTCCTCTTCCACACATTATTTTGTATTAGTTATCTCTTGCAAAGTATATATTTTGTTCTATATACTAGTTAATATTTCTATATTAATTAAAAATCATTTATATCAACATTGTCTAACTCTAGAATGTAGGGAAGGAAGAATTTTTAAATCTGTCTTTTAATACATTTTATTACGTATAAAAGTATGTGAATAGATGATAGAAAACATTAGAGAACTAATGCCCATTTTATTTCATAGGGAGTTTAGCAGCCAGTAGTGATAAACTTTGCCCACAAGACTGCTTCATGTCTGAGACACAAACTACCCATACTCCTCCGGTTATAAAACTGATTTGATAACCTGCAATGGGTCTTAAAGAGCATCATTTTTACAAATATATCAGTGTTTAAACTCAGATTTCTAAGCTCTTGATTATCAGTTGAGCCCCAAGTGACAGATACTAATGAAGAGAACTGAAGGGAAAAGAACTCCATAAACCAACCTTTATTTAGTTTCTTTTGGGCAAGAAATATACAAATACATCCTAAAAATAAAGGAGAAAGGAAAGAAAAAAGAATAATGTCTATGATGAGAAGGAGAGAAATAACAGAAGAGCAATTTCAAGGCTGTATGTGTCAACGCAGCTGAGGAAGTTCTGTTAATCTTAAATGAAACTGCGTGGCTAAATGTACACAGCATTGAAAATTTACCCAGAAATAACTGCTGCAGTGAGATCAGAAACATGCTTGTCAAATTCCATTCATGTTCTAACTTGCTTGGAAAATGAAGAGGATCATTTGAGGCTACTTATTTTCCTTTAACTTGCACTATTCATTTGCAACAGAGGGACAGATTTGTCCATAAAACAGCATATTTCTAAGATCTCTTAAATCAGAGCTTATTATATGAGGATAGCGGTCAAATAATAAAAGACGAAGAGGAAAAGGAGAAAACTACACTACAGAAAAAATCCCACAATTCCAGTCTCATGCAATGAAAACTATTCTAAAACCAAAATACCATTGAAAATGAAAAGTGTATTCTAATTCACAGTATAACCTGGACAGCAGCAGTGAATACAGGTAACAGCGCTCACACAATCGGTTCTCGGCCTCAGTGATGTTCTGCAAGTAAATTGCTCTGACCCACGGGTAAGTTATAAATAATAAAAATAAATGTTTATAGTTCACATACTGCAGCTCTCAGAAGTCTCCACCAGTCTGGGAGGCAAGCACTGAGGAAACCACAAATGCAATATTCATTTACAGGGCTCATCCTCATTTGCTGTTGTGCACATGGGCATTACTTAGCCATTTAGGTTTTATGTCCCTGAAGTGTCAGCTTCACAGAAGGCTTGCAACCTTAACTGCTCGCTTCTGGTAAAGCTTCCATTAGTGAGGCTTTTGTGATGCCATCTGAGGCACTATTGATTTCTTAAAAGGAATTGAGTCCTTCTGTCAACAACCCTATCATTTTATTCAATATCCAGCATTGTTCAGCAAACTTAACTCTGCTTTCTGTCTTTCATTCTTGACATCATACCACAACTAGGAAAATGGATTAGAGATTTCAAGGATGAGTTCTCAGTCCCCACATACAAAGCAACATAAAAGCCAAATCAGGATTTTAATAAAATTACCTCATTTCCCCCACTACAGGTGATGATCAACAATCCTCCCTTGACCTGAATCTTCTCAGAGGCTTCAAAAGACCCAGAAAAGTTAGTACGTATTCAAGTACAAATCCAAGTACCATTCTTTAAATATGCCTTTTCCAACAGATACATAGCAGTGTGCCCTTATTTTACAAAAAGATGTGTATTTAAAAAGAAAAGCAACCAAAAATTTTTCTAGCTGAAAAAGCCACTTCCCTGAGCACAGGGAAGAGAGATTTGGCATGGTATGACACAGCTTACTTAAGCTGCCCACAGGAAAACAGCCAACTGGGGTTGTTGCAAGAATGCCCTTTCATGATCACATTTCAGGGCTCAGCTGAACACATTGAACCCTAACAATGGTAAGGGTCATGCAGGAACAAACACACCTTTGCTTTCACAGCAAGTGGGAGAGTATGACCACAGCAGAGAAGAGCGGCTTGAAAGAAGCTATGAGTACAGCTGGGGAACTCCTGCAAGCACTGAGAGTGGCACCTCAGCTGGTCTCCCTAATGCCCCTCCCAGCTTGGGTTAGGCCCCGCATGTTCCTCTTCTTGCATGAGGAAATACATCATGAATGCCTGAAAGCATGACACGGGATGTGCATGCACTGGTGGGAGGAATGGAGGAAGAAAAGTAAGATCATGGAACGTAATCGCTAGAGGGGATGAATTAATTCCCATTGGAAAGGCAATGAGAGTGATGTGAAAGGCTAAGAGCCAACATAATGAACAGAACATATGACTAGATATTACAGAAATTTGATCCATCGCTATGTGGTTTATTCCAGAATCACAAACCCAGTTGTGTAGTCATTGATCTGGCAATATCACCTCTGGAGCACACCCAATCACAAGTGCTGCAACTCACAGATAATGTCTCCTGACAGATAAGACCCTCAATCATGGTGATGACGTCAACAGCTCTCAGTGAAGCAGCTGAAAGTGCAACTCATACACTAATCTGATGTGATAAGGCCTAGATAAAAACTTTCGGTTAACTGAGGAATCTTCACCATGCTATGCACTTGAACTGCCAGATAGACAGACATACCACATAATTATATCATTATGCCTCAGAGGACACTTGTCGTAAAACCTACTGTGGATCTTCAAAAAAGTTTTCATGGAAGAGGATGAAGATAAACAAAGAGATCTTCCACCTTCTGCTAATTTAGAATCCATCAACACACATTTCTTTCAACTATCATCTTGCTTACCTGCCTCAGGTAAGGAACTCCTTTCTATCTATCTTTGTTAATATTTCAGTATGCTTAATCTCTTTTCCCAAGTGCTTTGACTGCAGAAATTTTGTAACTTCCAGGATCATGTTGGCTCATTTCCCACTCGGCAAAATGCTTTATTCCTGTACTTTCCTTCAGCAAACTGTAAGAATAATTTTACCATGAGAAACTATTTCCAAGCTGTTCAACTAGGGCTTTATAGATACAGATGGTTAAATATACTTTCCTGTCAGAAACAATTACAGAAAAGAATCTTTCATCAATACTTTTTCTCCCCTCATAATAATCCCAGTTGTTAAATGCTTGTTTTGAAGGAAAACAAACATTAAATTTATGAGATTAGACATTCAAACTTCAGAAGAGCAAATTAATGGTAGATTGAAAACACTGAAGAAAGAAGTCCTCCAGAAGAATGCCTTCAACATAACGCCTACACCAGTGCACCCCAATGGTATTTAATAAAAGCTGGCTATTGGCATCAAGGGAGGAACTCATTCTCTGTATCATACAAGTTTCTGTCTCTTTGCCAAAGAAAAAGTTCCCAGCTCACAATTTTTTCGTAGTAGGAATTGATTTTTTCTTTCTTTCTCTCTTTCTGGAGATCTTTCTGTCCTTGAAAGACATACAAACTGCCTCATTAGCACCACCTGAAATAAAACCTCCATATGATAGCAAACTTGCATTTGTAATCATCACCTCACAAAATTACAACTATGGTCTTTTTTTTTCACTCTTTTAAGAACAATTTATAAGAATATAGACATAAACAACAAGTCTTTCTGAATTTCTTTTAAATATCATCACAAAAGACCAACACACAATAGAAATTCAAATAGAGGACTCTACAGACCTGTTCCACTGTCCAGAGCTGCAAAAAAGAAGATGATAAAGCAATACATTTTACAGACCCCATCAAGATCTTTACTAGACTTCACTTTCTCCCTCACTGTGTCAAATCCATCTTCACCATCCTGTCATGTGCCCAGACTTCCTGTTCCCACACACTCAGGGGAGATCAAAGCCAATCTGGCCTCACTTTTTACTGTTTCAGTAATTGGTCTGTTTTTCACATTTTTCATTTGGGGAACATATTGACACACTATTAAAATGCTTCCTTTTGGACTAAGTTGGGAACTCATCGTAGGTTTTTCTTCTTAGCAGTAGTTACTCTTGTACCCCTTTTAAGAAGCCCTCCCCCAAAATAAATCCTAGGATGCTGAAATGTTTCTTTCCATCTAGCAAATGGAAAGCAAAGCCCTGAATTACGTACCAAATGACAACTAACTTTTCCTGGTGTAAACTCTGACCTTACAGAAATACTGTATATGTCAATTCAGGACAAAATTTGCTGTCTTTGATACTTATAAAATTCTAGCTCTTGGCTGAAACTGATTGGAAAAAAGAAGGGGGAAAAAGACTGCAGAATATGTATTTATATACTGGAAGATTTCTGCTATGTTCCACGGTGGCTGGCATTTGGGGAAAGCATTGAAAAGTCAGTGGGTGCAGAGGAAGTTTATGCACACTGATGAATCTCCCTCAGCTGCCCACATTGCCTCTTACAACTGAACAAAAAACAAGAAAAACAGAAGATGATGCTTAACAGGATCACCTATATTCATTTAACTATGTGTAGTGGCAGAAAAGAAAGCCATACATTGGAAGCTGCATTCTGTACGCAAATGAGCACAGTTCTCCTAAGCAAATTTTTTCACAGAATGTGCCTTGGTAAGAGGTATTTATGCATCAAACCATAATTTTGGAAATAAACTCCTGTTGTCGCACAGGGGGTTATGGAGTGGAAGGAGACATGGCAAAAATTATAATGTGCAGTAACTCTCATAAATAGATAGTGTAGCTGGTTCCTAAGTCATTATTGCATCAGAAAGGTCTCTCTTGAAGTTCGTGTCACGCTTAGAATTGAAGCAGAGCAATAGCAATTATCAGGATGAAAACTAAGCAACTTGAAAAAGGAGGGAATAGTTTTGAATACTACTGCAAAATAAAAAGTTAAGTAAGGTTTCTTATTCTTCTCTGAGAGCTGAAAAACTGTGCTGAACCTCTTGTAACTTGGGAGCAAACTAAGGCTACATTCTCCTCACACAGATCATCCACGGGTACTACAGGTTTATGTGAAAAAAAAAAAATCTTAAAAAGTGTTTTAAGAAAGAGCTAGATCCAGTGCAAAGCTGACATGCAGATTCTAAGAAGAAAAGCTCTGACAGCTTTGTACCTGCTCTGCCAAAACTGACTGCAAAAACCTCAGGATGAAATTATTTTATAATGAATTTCTTTTTCAAAACTGGAGAAGTTACATAAACGAGCAGATGACACCAAAGAAGAAAAGGTACCTTGTCTTGCAGCACAAAACAACTTTTTGGATTTCTCTTTCTGCTTGACATATTGATGCAAAAAGAACTTTTGGGAAATAAAACAAGGAACAAACCAGCATGGAGATTGGCAAGAGAGCGATCACATATTTCAGTGCCCCTGCACCGTTCCTTGTGGGATGCAGCAATCATCCTTAGCCGTGCACCCTAAGCACAAGAAAGCAGCAAGCAGAAGGAAAGCAGAGAACAGGCAAAGACTGCTGGGATTAGCTCAGTTTGTTAAAGCATGTAATGTCAAGGTTGTGAGTTCATCCTTGTATGGGCCATTCACTTAAGAGCTGGAGGAATTTCAAGATGATCCTTGTGAGTACCTTCCAACTCAGAATATTCTGTGATTCTGTGATTCTCTGAAGACGTGGCCACCAAGTGCACTGCTGCCATTAACCCAAACCCACCTATCTTCACACTGTTCTCTGAAGAGCCTTAAGGAACGGACTGAACTGAAAAATCAACAGAGAATGCACCAGAGCTGAGCAAAACCATATCAAAGACACGAGACCCAGTAAACCAGAATATATGCTTCTAGAAAAGATGAAAGATTCCCTTTCTTACAAGGCATTTAAACTTTTGTGCAGGAGTGACACCCTGCTCCTATGCTGCCCAGTCTCATCAGCTGGTCTTCTCTAACCCTTCCCGGTTTTGCCCATCTTCCTGTTCACCATGCAGTAGTGGGTAGCCAGCCTCAATCCATGCAGGTAGGTAGCACACATCGAGGTATCCAGCAGCCAGTCCTCTGAAGCTTTGTCTTTGTCACCTTCTCTCAACAGCAAACAGAAACACAAACGTAAATGCACACCAGCTTGCATCCTCTGAGCATTAAGTCTGTATGTTGGGTTACAGGCATGGCAGGAGAGCAGGCACAAGTGGACAGCAGTGCACAAACGTCAGAAAGCACCAAACTATTGAAGGACAGAGTTTCACAGGATGGCTGAAAGGTGTTTCAGTACTTCTAGACATACTACCTGTTTAAACACTGACCCCACTGAACCCCTGCAGTGCATACTCATATATGGCTGAAGATACTAGTCTTGAAATATTTAATTAAGAATCTCTCATAGCAATGGTCAATAGATAAAAAATGCTGACCATCATCATGTAATCAGCTCACTAAAGGCTTTTCCTTTTCTAGCTTATCCTGCATCCTTGTGACATCTCACGCATACACACCCCATATTTTTTGTGCGTGTGTGCCTAAACATATACATACATGTACACACTTTGTATATAAATATAAAAAAGATGTCAAGAAAAATTACTAACTTTATAGAAGTCCATTAGACGATTTGGCTAGCTGCATCATTTGGAACAAACAATTTTATCCAATTAATGTCTCATACTTGCCAGCCTTATCTTTTGTAAAATGAAATAATTGCATTTTTTTTTCTACAGCATGCCTTCAGACAAGGATATCAATCTTGATTTAAAGCTTTAAAAAAAAAGGTTGAAAATATGCAGATTCTGATGCTGGTTAATTCTACTGCATTATGAACTTTACGAAACAAACTTGGAAAAAACATGTTTCTGTTGTACTGGCAACATAGTACCAAAGAGGACCATAATTTCCCACAAACATAGTTTGTTACTAAAATAAAATTACTAAAGTTACTAAAATAAAAATACTAAAAAAGAGAGCTACCTATCTAGAACAATCTCTTTTGATCAAAAGGGTTTAATGAAGGACTATGATCTATTTGACAGCATTCCAAAACTGTTATTTTAAAATGTATATATGCTGTCATATTTAATAATATTCACTTTATCACAAGTCAGAACACATTCTAATGTTTTAAGCACAGCTTTCCTCAAAAAGTTTTAAGGTACAGTTTCATCCCTATTTCATTGAGTCCCTAAAAAAGTTATGACCAGTCAACTTGAAGCATCATACCGGGTGAAATTTTTTTTACAGATCAACCAAATGAAGTCTTAAAATATACATGCACAACAATCTATGTCAAATATCTACCCTGTTCTTCAACATCACCCTTCAAAATTATGCAAAACTTCACCATCCTGAAAGCTCCTCATATACTGAGCAGCTGTGGAGATTATAGGTATCCTTTCTCCAAAAGAGTGTGAAAGGAACAACAAACCATTCAGAAACTAGAAAAATCTCCTCTGCTCTCCAACAGCTGATGCAGAGCTAGAACCAAGGAATGAGTAAGGGGGATGGATATCCTTTTTATACTGGCTCTGGAAACACCCAGTAAGTTCATGACAGGCTAATGAAACAGAAGGCAGGCGGGCAGCTTGCCGTTGCATAGACTTGTGCATTTCCTCTCATGAAAACACAGGAAACCAGATGTCAGCCCTCTCTCTGTGGCTGCCGTGATTCCTGTCTCACTCTGGCACAAATTTTTAATGTTACCCTGTATCAGGAGGAAAAACAGGCATGGCTCTTCCCTGCTGGCAGAAACAAGTGAAATCCTCAGAGCCGTGCACTGAATGCTTAAGCTGAATTTTATATTTGTCAGGGTCCTCAAACAAATCTCAGCTAAGAAAACACAGAAAACAGAACCTGCTTACAGCAGGTGGCAATTCCATCCATTTCAGACTCCTTGTGGCCATTTCAGTTGACTTCAACCTCCCTTATCTGCCACTCGGGACTATGGGTTCTGCCAGAGAGCTTGTAAATTACCAGAAAGCTAAAACATTAAAATTCTTCTACTGCAAAAATATTGTTGGTTAACTACATTGTGCACATGAAAAAAACCCAAAAACACTCCGATGGATTAACTTAGAAATTCACATACTTTTTTCAGCTTCTTTCCCAAATCACTAAAAGAAAAATTACAATATTCTGTAACAAGTTGTGCAACAGGAGCAGGTCTCAGCCTCTCAACTGCTCAATCAGGTAGCAGCTGTCATACCCTTCTCTTGTTTCACACCACTCTCTGTTGTGGGTAATACCAGGGGACAACGATGACAGCTCCCATTATTGCATTAAAATTGTTGTGATATTTGATCTACTTCTGAAAGATTCATTTGCCATAAAACTGGGCAAGAATCTGTGGCTGGACTTAAAAAAAAATTTTACACGGAAAACATGAGCCGCAAGCTAAAGGAAATGCACACCTCCCCTCAAAACACCGGGAAATGAGAAAAGAAGCCGACACACTGTGTAAATAGTTTCCTTTTCTTAAAAGACAGTCTTCCCATTTGGGGACTGATTTGTATATGCTTGGAAAAGAATAGCAACCATGCTGTGCGATATGCAGCAAATTAAATAGTGCAATCAAAACAGTATCAATAAACCATTAGCCTTCAACAGTATCCTGCCAGGACTACGTAAATGAGAATTCAACTCAGCTTTTCTCCTGAGCACAGAGATATTAATCGGTGTCAAGGACAAAGTTTCAGCTTTCCTAGTGCAATACTCTTCTGCCTACACCATGGAAAAGCGAACATCTAAAGGTCATTTAAATCTCAGGTTTCAAATTTTAAATTGAAAAATTAATCCCTTTATTACAAAATTATATCTGATCTACAAATCAGTACACCACGTTCTATTGGAATGGCTTAATGAGTCCAGACAATAAAACATAAACTACCTAAAACTACTTGTTTTGCTGTGAAGATCAACATTGCTTTCAACTGCAGCTGCAAGACAACACAGAAGACTATCTGCTGTCTGAATTCTACACCAAATGTATAAGTAGTTTTTATTCTGATAACCTATGACAATCATCTGACAGTCTTTGCTATTTAATAAATTTTTGTGTTTGGTAATCCAAGGTTTAATGACAAATTCCCTCAATTTAATGAACTGTGTTTTGACAGTTTTCTGCCTTACCACGTGTTTTCCTATCGTATGCAAAATTAGCTATATTACACTCCTCACATTTTGATGCTTATTTTGCTACAGTAGAGGAATAAGGTACTTTCAAACCCTATTCTGTTGTATTCTGCTAGCATTGAACACCCAAAATACAGCAAGAAAACCATCTGTATTATTAAGCTTCATAATCTAATCATGCATCCATTCCATCTACTTAACAACAGTATTTCAGTCAGGAAGACAGTCTTGCTCCAGACTAGCCTGAACAATTAGCCCCTCTGCAGAGGGCAAATTCTTATTAACTTTTCATCTTAATAAGATGATTGTATCCTGGCAATGAAAAAAAAAAATAGGTATAACATAACTCCTCCGGAAAGGAGCTGCATTAAGGATGTAGGAGGAAATTTGTCTGGTAACAGCAGCATCTCAGTTGCTAGTACATTAATGGAAAACATCTAAGTAATAAAGGTACGTATTTGTTTTCTTTTAAGACTGGATTTATTTACTCAGAATGAAAAGCTAAACAGCAGCATCAGTGAATGTCAGAGCATATCTGGCCTCAGAAATATGACTAGGAAAATACAGTAGCTCTATCCTAGATACCTCCTAAGTTAATGAAACTCTAATCTCACACCCACCAAAAGCATCACAGAGCAATTAGAAAGGCAAACTGGAAACTATCTTGCCTTTACTGGCTTCTCAGAGAAGTTCATAGGTAATTCAAGGTCTTATTCAGACCATTAGTCACAGTCCAATACATCCTAAAGGTCACGTAAAGGAAATACAGACAACATTCTTATCCCCCTGACAGTAATTTGTGTTACAACCCAGGACAGGCAGATGATTTCAGTGGTGAGACACTATTATACAGGGTAAGGGAGAGCAGCATCATCACAGAAAACAGAGAAGTGAGATTTCTACAGGATACATACAGCAACTGACTCAGCTTTGTCTTGGTAGAGTTTATTGTGGTTGGCTCGACACCAGCTTTTACTAGTGGCATGGTGGAATGCAAAGATAACACTCAAACATTTAATACTAACTTACTTCAGGGTGTGCCATGCCTAAAGCTTGTAACAGTGAGAGTGACAGCTGAACCAGCATAAAACAACATACTACTATCACCTCAGTAATGCCAGCTCTGGGCTAACAATACAGACATTCAAGTTACCATGACAAATCTTTCACTGTTTTCAAAAATGCATGTGTGAGAAGAATGTTGATAAGTTCATTAAACCCTTCTAAATGAGTAAGTAGTATAGCTAAATATACTTTCAGATTTCCCTTTCCAAATATTAGCTGGAAAGATGATTTTAGGGGATCCCTCCTGCAAAAGATCATATTTTAAAATTATTTATTAGAAATCTTGGATCCCACTCTGAAAATCTCACTGGCTTTTTTTAAAAAAGTCATAGCTTAATTCTGCAAGGGCCAAAAGCTGCAGTAACTTTAGATTTGGTGGAGGATGAATGAGTTAACAGCTACGAGGAGGAAAAAAGAAAAAGAAGTATGCACCACACAGCATTTTGCAATCTCAGGCTAGCATCTCAGCCTACAATGCAAGCTGCTCCTCACACATCACAAAAAGGCTCTTCCTGCTGATCTGTGGAGCTCAAATTCATACACAAATTCAAAGGTCAAATATAGAGATCACTGCATAAATTCTCTTGTCTTAGTCTCGATAAAATTCAATGTATATGTAGCATGAGTAAGCCAGGGTTACCCTTTCTTGTGTTTCCCTTTGCTCATGCTTACATATTTTTTTAACCTCTATTTATTTTTTTCTCGGTTTCAGTGTGTTAAACACAGCAAAACGGCAGCACTGCCCATCGCACAGACTTCCAGAGGTCTGAAACACATGCACGTATCACGGTAATGCCACACACATACATCATGCATCCTCATGAAAAGGTATAAGAGAGACAGATTTGCAAAGGGAAGATGTGTGCCTAGATTACACTGCCCACTAGCATGTCCTCTGCGCAGGGCAGCAAAAACCAGAAAAACTGTCAGCAGGCACAAGACTCAGTAGCAGCAAAGAAGTGTACACTTGAAAGACGCAGGGCAAAGGCATAAAGCTTTTTGCCAGCATCTAACCAGCAGCTAGGATGAATGATAAGGTTCAGCACCCAAGATGCACATGGATATGCAGCATCCCAAGACAACATGGAGCTACCAAGGATAAAACAGCTACTGACTCTAGATTGCTGGATCCCTTTAATCTACTTGCAGCAGGAGCCATTGAAAAGTTTACTATATTCCCAAAAGAAAGCCAGAAAAAGTAGGTTTGTTCCCAGTATCAGTTGGTGCAGCCATGGGAAATTACATCAGAGCACTGTTCAGCAATGATAGGAACCTGAACCAGTAAAACAAGAGGAACGACATCTTCAAGGCAAAAGGATTGAGTAAATTATGCAATGAAACAGAATGATTAAGCCTCATTTCTTCACTCTGCTTTCATGTATACCAAAGATGTCTGTGTATTAATTTCATTATTATTAAGTTTTCTAGAGATGAAAAAGCTAATTAATTACTGCTTCTTTTATGTTCATTAGTTCAAAAGTAAGATGACCAATAAGTTGCATAAATCTTAAATATTTTAAAAGTAGCAGGGCTTGAAATTTTCTTTGAAATTCCTTAGCAAACTGAGTAACACAACAGATCTCTATTTTACACAATCCTTACACTCTTTGATCTTTCTTTCCAGGAAATGCCAGTTCCTCTTTATGTTTTAGCACACCTAATGCTACCAAAGACATTTCAAATGAGAGAGAGTCTAAAAACTCAGCCTACAGGAACTTGATACTGATTATTAAAAAATTTAAAAGGGAAAAAGCTCTTTGTATTTAGTACTTTGATGAATTTAGCTAATCCATCACTGAATATTTATTGAATAATCATTGCTTAAAGTCAAAAAATAAAGCCATTTAAATAAAATAAGAAAAACAGAAAATCCACTATTTTGACTCATCTAAATGAAAATCTAGAATTTAGAATCAATTTTTCCCTCTGCTGAACAAACATGAAGCAAATGTGTTTTGTACGTATGATCTATGCAGTAAAATGAAATGCTTTCCAAGCTCGAAGTAACATTCTGGCCACTACTGCAGCTGTGCCTCCAGTGCACTGCCACTAAGAGGAACTGCCCCACGGCTTCACACAGCTCAGTGATCATCTTACGACTTTTTCCTCAATTCTGCTCTGCATGTCATCGCACAAAGAGCTAACATGGAACACCACATGCTCCACAGCTCATGGCAATTAAATTTCTTTCTCTGATCTCAAGACCAGATTTCCATTTCTCTCACTGGAGGCTTTGTGTTTGTAAATACCTTTAAAAAAACCCTAGAATGAACACACACAACAACAACAACAACAAACAAACAAACGCAAAACCAAAAAACCCTACAACAACAAAAAAAAACATGACAAGAAACTGAAAACAAGAACTGGTCAAAATTTAAAAAACAGCAAATGAAAAGCCCCACAAGTATGGGGTGGATATTAGAATTCTACTTGGATCATGCTTTTCCCTGCTCATTACTTGTGCCTGCTCATTGCAGGAAGGTTGGATTACAGGGCCCTTAAAAGTCCCTTCCAGCCCAAACTATTCTATGATTCTATTGTGCTGTGATGATGATCTACATTAAGGACCTTTGCTTATAACAGAAAGAATTCAGCCTGCTACTCAAATCGAGCACATTCTTCCCAGTTTCACTAACCTGCAACAGTAAGATTTTCTTCTCTGCTGTTTTAGGCAAAATTTGTTATGGACAGCATTGCTGCCAGCATGGCCTCTTTCCACATTTTCATGCTATATTATTACTGAACACTGGCACTGACCAGTGATGACTTGACAGTGCTTATACTTACAAAAACACAGAGAAATCTAATTACAATATGTATTTACAAATGCAGATCAGAAATACTTGCTTCTTTCATAGGTACTGACAGTTTCAAGCATTTTTAAAAATCACATCAGTACTGAGGGGAAGTTAAAAATGAAAATTTTGTAAATAAGTTCTAAAGATGATTTAAAAATATACAAATAAAATCAATCACAGATATTTCTCAAATTTTTAAGACCTTGTATTGAATACACATTGTAAGTGAACATAAAAAAGCAAAATGCTTCATTGGGGGTTCTACAAAGCCTAAAGCAACAGAAAACAAAGGTGGGCGAGGGGGAAATTCTCAGTGTGTTCTCCCTCAGGGTGGTAAGATGAACAAGAGAAAAAAATTAATTAAACACCTTTATGATTCATCAGAGAAACTCAAATATTGTCTGGGCAGGAGTATTTCTCCCTTTTCATGTTCCGTTCTTCTCTCTACTTGTGTATTCACCATTTTAAGCTTGTCTGTACAAAGAGATTGTTTAGCATTTTCTGCAACAAAAAAGGAAAAAAAAACAATAAAGTGATTTGTAATCTGCCTACTTACTTGTTGTGCACTAGAATCTCATTGATCTGTCCTACAGTTCACAGATTTACAAAGTAAGGAGGTGAAGACATTGCTGCTGTTAGAAACTGTTTCTAACAGAAACATAAATAAATTTTTTTAAAAGGTAGAAAAGAGGCTCACCTCTTTTCCAGAATTATTACTTAATACATGGAGATTTAAAATGAATGTACAACTACTAAAAAAATTGAACGTGCGAAGAGTAAAGAGTGAAAACAGTCTTCATGTACACCACTGAAAGTTCACCCCTTAAACTTCTATAGAAGTGGTTTCCTCAGAGAGGAAGCGCTCAGCATTTGCCTCCAGCTTCAGCAGACTGAGAAACATGAACATCCTAGGTAAGAGCAACCTGCACGACAGTGTCCCTTTGCAGGATCTGTATGCATCTTTTCGCAGAAGCCAGGTAAAACAACAACTCCACACTTCATTACCAAATTGGCCATATATCACGACATTGCAAAAATGTATGATAAAATTCTATAGTCCTTCTTTTTAGAGCCTAATACATTCCCCCATCTTTGTCATATAACACTTCTCATAAATATTAATAGATGCAATTCTCTTGGAGCATCTTTGTGATGGTAATTAGTACAATGCTTCCTATTTCAGCCAGGAAACTAAGGTATTTTGCAACAATTGGAGAAACTGAGTTTGGGAGCCTGAGACTGAGGATTTCAACGGCTCCTGGTGAAGGCAAGTTCAGTACTTTGCCCACATAAATATATATCCTAAGAATTCATGAGTCTCCAGTTTTGAAAACCATAGCCACAGTACTTTTAAATTTGGACATTTTTCCTCTCTGAGGGGCTTTCCTAAACTTAATGTAAGTGAATTTTCAGAGATATTCTCTGTACGCATAAATCCTTCCTTCACCTCTTCTGTTTCCACTACAAACCAGTTCCTAAGGAACTACTCAAATAATTCCAAGAAGATGCCGACAGACACAAGTACCTTGCTTGGCAGTGCTGGTTTATATTTGCTGTTCACTTCCTCTATCTCATCCTTCTACATACCAGTTTTGGACCTGACCAGCTCAGTGCTGCAAGGTTGTTAATACTATTCAAAACAAGCCGCAATAGACTAACGTTTCGCAGAAATGCCATTTTGTGTCCCCATCTGACAATCCTGCATGTTTCCACACCAACCTCCTAGCAGAAATACGATGTAGCATCAGCCAACAACTATTATTCATCTGTAAGTCATTTTTCTTCAGAAACATGCATGAACTAGGAATCTAATCCCTGTAAAAATACCAAAGAGGTTGCATTAAACAGGAATAAAACAGAAGCCCGCTGTTCTTTAACAAGGATGATAGAGGCATGTGTCCCATTGCTCTCATACAAGCTCTGCCAAACTGTTTTGGGGAGAAGGAATTAAAGCCTCCCACCACTCATTCGGTTTCCCACTTGCATACCAATTTTCAAGAGAAGTTAACATGTGTGATCCTGTACTACAGTGATGCCTTTCAGCTCATGGTGATAAACAACTCTGTTTCAGATAAATGGAAACTTTACAATTGCTTCAAATTGTACAGGTTGCTTTAAAATAAAAGGTTAGTTACTATAACCAGATATTTTACATACTGTAACACAGGACTTTAGCACAAAGAAAACCTCTATAAAAGTTGATACAAAGAAGCAAACTAACTGCATTCCTAAAATTTACTTAAATAAACTTTCAGTAAACAAATATTGGTGCCTAACAAGGATAAATTCACTGATAAAACTATGACATCAGAACTCAGAGAATACTCTACATGTTTTAAAATACTTAGCTTCTTTCACTTCACACAAATTGTCTTTTTAAAAAGAATACTAGTATGGAATTTTAACTCTACTTTCAAAAGTAGGATTACTGTACATTTTGCGAAAGCACACACTTGTAAATTACGCCAGAGGGAACCAGTGTGAAGCACTGGGTAAAATCAGGGTGTGCAGTTCCACATCAGTAAGCACAAATTTCCAGAGGGAGGTGAATAGCTTAGCACTTTCAAATTTGTGAAACAGTTGCTACAGAGAACTAACCACATTAAATTTTGTGAAAGGTGGGTAAAAACACAGCGAAATGGAAAAAGTAAAAAGGTGGGTGAAATGGAAGCAAAGACAAGGTGGCACAACCGTGACTTTGGCTTTTGCTGCTTGAGTGTTTCCCTCTAGGTCAACTGCCCAAGAAAACACACAGAATTTATGCTTTCGTGCAAAACTGGAGGAGCAAAGATATTCACCTACACATAACTAAATTCTAAGGAGGGCATTGGTATGCTTAAACATTTATTAGAAGTATCTCTCAGGTAATTTCTTTAGCTGTAGACCCAACGTTGTCAGCCTCTTTACACTTATTTTTCTGCCTCTAACACTGAATTCTGAATACATTTAAAAGTACGTCACACCCAAGTGAAAAAGACAGAAATGCACATGGGAGTAAAACACACAAGTTTAGGACTAATCTCTCTCAATCAGCAGTACTGCAATGGATCACATCAGTAACTACCTATTAAAAAAGTGGACTACCTCTTGATCCTCCTAAACCAGTGTCTACATATTCTACAGAAGGTCAGTGGTTACAGACATCTACAAGAAGGAAACTGCAAGTTCCAAAATGCACAGTAGATAGAATCAAAGAATCATAGAATGGTTTGGGTTGAAAGAGACCTTAAAGATCACCCCATGGGTAGGGATGCCATTCAGTAGATCAGGTTGCTCAGGGCCCCATTCAGCCTGTCCTTGAACACTTTTGGGGATGGGGCATCTGCACCTTCTCTGGGCAATTGTAATCCTAAGCCAAGCACTTATTCAGTCTCTCATGCTTTGCCAGTGAGGCAGTAAACAAAAAAATGCTGAGAGGGAACACAGCCAGGACAGGAAACACACACTCGCCAAAGGGATATTCCACAACACAGAACAACTTGCACAGTATATAAACTGGGGGAGTTACATGGAAATGAGGGCTGAAAAGTGTTCGGGAATGGGGTCTGGCATCTGTCAGTGGGTGGTGAGCAATTGTATTGTACTTCACTTATTTTTCCTTGGGTTTTATCCTTTTTCTAAAAATATTAACTAATAATATTATATATTTTACTTTGTTGCGATTGCTAAACTGTTCTAATCTCAACCAACTGTTCTAACCTCAAGTTTTCCTCTTGATTCTCCTTCCCGTTCCACCAGGGTGGAGATGCAGTGCTGGGTGTGAACAAGTGTGTGCCTGATGCTTAGTTGCCATCTGGGCTTAAATTATGACAGTCAGCTATAAAGATCTAAAGATACAGAAATTTGATGAAACCTAAAATGACTTAAAACTGAAAACGATAAAGTGATAAAAAGTGATGAAGTGATAAGTGGTAAAAGATAAAGTGTGTTTAGCTTTTCTGCTTGCAAACTCCACCTCACACTTCAAGTGTTTATACTGAGAAAATGGCACCTTGTTTAGAACAGTATTTGCTGGTACTTGAATTTTCTTAGATAGATGAGCAGTATAGCCAATTTTAAGCCAGTAGTAGAAACTTGAATTTCATCCAAGCAATCCTTTGATTTCTGCCAGAAGAGTCCCGCTCAGAGTTCCTGGTGTTTCTTTACTTGGCACTGCATTGTGCTACTTTAATGTATGCCAAATGTTGAATCCCTTGCTGCTACTGCTAGTGTAGCATTTGCTTCTAAGGAAAGGAGAAAGTGCAGCTGCTAACAGGAGATGTTAGCAAAAAACCAGTTTCATTATCTTCCTTCTTAGCTCCAGTATTTTCCCATTATAACTTCCCGTTATACCTCTTAACCGGAAAATCAGGAAACATTGCTGCTAAATTATCATGGTCTCAAGTGGCTATTGCATATTTTCTGAGAAATGGCATTGCACTATGACTTCCACTGTTCCTGAGGAGATCTGGGAGAAGAGTTCAATAACCAAAACATCAGAAAATCACTTATAAACACACTGGAAACTGCTCTTATTTCAAAATGGGTCAGTAGGACTACTGCTTCATGTTCTCGCTTTCGTAATTTCAATATACTTCTAGCTGATATTAGCATCTGAATCTAGAGTGAGTGGAGATTAACACAGCATGTCATTTGAAAGCTGTGATTATAAATTTCCAGTTGGAATGCACATTTGCTTTAGTTCCATTAATTCTGCAAGAACAGGCATATGAAATCATGTGAGGGTAGGAGGAAAAGAAAGTGGAACTGAAAATAAGAAATCTTATGTTGTAAATTCTATTGCTTACTGGATATTGCTAAAAATAATTGTCAACCTAAAATTTCAGGATTATATAAAAATCTTCAGGAATTGTAGGTGTTCCAAACTGGTTTCTGGACTTAAAATCTCAAAGTCCAGGTATGTTGAAGATTAAAATGCTGACACCAAACAGTCCAGCACGTTTTAAAACAATTCTAGGCATGAAGACTTACAGTCTTAATTTGGATTTTGTTTAGTCAGTTTACAGCCCACACTCTAAGTAAATCCAGGTAGAGCTTTCCCTCTAATCCTTCCCTTAGAAGTAGTCACTGCACTGCACCAGGGCTCCAGTCATCTGAGCATTCTTTAGAGATTATCAGAGAGAATGAGGAGGGTGGGCAGGCAAGGTAATATCAACTATAATGACTATTAGGCACTTAAGACAAAATAAGAGCCAGAGAGAGGTTTGTTTTTCCAGACAAACATGCTTGATCCACGAGAACTGCAGGAGGACAACGAAGATTTCTGAATGCCCTGTATCAGAGCTTCCTAATCCTATGGGTCATGCAGAGGATGGTCAGCTTGCTGCTTTTCTTTGGAAGAAACACAAGGAAAGATGAGTTTGGCTGCTGAGTGGGATGATTGTCCCAAAAGTATTTTATGAAGTGGTAGTTTACTCTAAAAGACTGTTGGTCTCCAAAGTCGTGTTACTGCTAGCATTTTTCTTCTTAGTAACTCTAAGTATTACACTCAAATGCATATGACACTGTTAGTCTCATATTTCAAACTATTTTCCATTTTCGTGGATTGCTTTGTTGTATTTAGTACATGCCAAAGGTGAAGGGGAGATTCCGAGAGAGCAAGTGTGTGTGTGCATATGTGTAGGAAGAAGGAGCAGATACAGTTTTAAATATGGAAATTTTTTCCAGACTGAGGCACCTCTGTTGACATCAAAGAAAGCTATTTAACAAAGCAATGTTAAAAACTGAACCTTGTGAGAAGGCTTATTGTCTACTAAACCAAAATTTATTCCATAGCATCTGGATTGAGCTACTGGTCTGTCTGATGGTTCAGACAGAAGCTCTCCTCAGGCAAGAGGACGTCAGGCCACAGCACTTGAAGCTCACCTAGGAATCCTGTTCAAGACCATTCAGTGTGTGCTCTGGCAGCAGTGGTGGTGCAGGGAAAGCATTCCTGTTGAGGAGCTGCTTCTGCAAGCAGGCACAGTCCCCACTACTGGGGGCAGTTAAGATTCTTGCGTAGCCAGATGACAAGCAGACAAGCAGATCATAAGCAAGCAGAAAATTCTCCATGAACATGCAGTGTTCTCATAGCTGCAGTAGGACATCACAGTTTGAGGACTCCCAGGAAGATCATTTGCCAGGGGGTCTAATTGGGTACAAGACTTCTGCGTATTCTTAGCCCATTATAAAAGTGTTCTATAGTAAGAATTAGCAGCCAGAAAGAGTTCGCATTTAAAAAACTTGCAAAAAGATTTTTCTGTAGTGCATAATGCTAGGATGAGGTAAAAAGAGAATGGAGAAGTAAGGGCTATCCAGACCAAATGATAACGTTTTACTATATCAGCATGTTCCTAATTATAAATATTTAAAATTACTCTAAAGTTGGACTTCTAATCTATCCAGTATATTATATTTCAAATAATAAGCATTAGATGTTAGGAACAGATCTCTAAAATTCAGAAGTTCACAATATAATATGGAAATGTGTCTGCATTTCTTACTCTTGTCCTGCTGGAACATCAGTGGACTACTGACCTTTGAAGTACTTAATATTTTAAGATTTGAGGTTACTGTGATATCTGTTAATACTGATATGATGGTGATTATGAGTGGAATTGGTGAGATCTCTTTTTAGCTTTGTTGTGTATCCTCCAACTGCTGTTCTTAGTAAAGCTAACTTCTAATTGCTTCCATTAGAAAGGAAAAGGGGGAGGGTGAGAAGAAAACCAAATGTAATTGAGGTTGACTGTGAGAACTGTTGTAGTGGTATCACCACATATTTCTAGACCTTCGAAGTGCAATACAACAGGACTGTTTGGTGTTCTGAAAATTGTGTTTTTCTATAATCATATGGTGGGGATATTTAATAAAAGTTGCTGAACTTTTATTGATGCATATGAAACTCTGTTAATATGGTAGATATTATTTTTCCTGTAATCAAAATTACTACGTGTTTTGGATGTATCATGTATTAACCAAAAATAGTGCCTCAAAATTTAAGGTGTTCAGTTTCATGTTACTTTTGTTCTGGAAATCATCATTGACAGAAAAAAAGTTCTTCTGTCTTACAATAGATTTTCCCCTTTTCTTGGCTAGACTTCATCCACTATTTTGAAAACTATTTTTAGCGTTCATGGGAGGAATGTTCTACAATCATTCATCCTCTTGCCTCTGTCAGTTCTTAAATGTTCAGGGAAACTCTGATGTGACCATACTTCTCAGATGATTTGTTTCTGCCTTATGGTTTGTATACATGTGAGCTTCACAATGTGTTTGCTAGGGAGAAATATTTCCTGCATCCATACTTACAAAGAGCTTTTTTTGCGTACAGTCATTTATGATAGCTCCTGAGACTATAAGTGGGAGCATGGGGGGAGGAGAGACGCCTCTTTAGACTAATTATATTTTGAGTTTCTGTTTTGATGTATTTTTAATCCTGTTATTGGTTGATGTAGATCAGTGGTTTTGATGCAGTATATGTCTTCAAAGATATTTCACTGGTTGGCTCAGAAGCTGAACCGCTGCTTGCAGTCAGCTGCTGCTGGTGCACAGCAATAGGTTCAGGAATGTTAAACTTCTGAATTAAGATGAGGTACACTGATCAAGGAATCATCAAAATGTAAGGCTGGTACTTTACAGCTTCTTTGTCCCTTAAGCCATTATACGTAGTTCATCTGGAAAAACTATGTTGTGTTTTCATGGAGGGGAAGGGAAACATCACCCCCATTTTTAAAAGTTAGATCTAGGGAACTACAGCCTCATCTACGTGCCTGGCAAGATCATGGAGCAGATCCTCCTTGAAGATTTGCTAAGTCACATAAAAGGCAAGGAGGTGATCCAAAGCAACCATTTGTCTCTACTAAGTGCAAATTGTGCCTGACCAGCAAGATGCCATGCTATGACATGGTAGCAACAATCAGCACAGGAAGACCAACAGATGTCATCTGCCTAGAGTTCTGTAAGGCTTTCAACATGGTCCCACTTGACATCCTGATCTCCAGCGTGGAGAGACATGGATTTATTTGATGGATGGACTATTCAGTGAATAAAGAATTGACTGGATAGACACAGCCAGAGAGTTGTGCTCAATGGCTCTATATCCGGTGGGAGGCCAGTGACAAGCGATATCCATCAGGGCTCTGTCTTGTGGCTGGTGATCTTTAATGTCTTTGTCAGTGACACAGACGGTGAGATTGAGTGCACCGTCAGCAAGTTTGCAGATGACCCCAAGCCAAGTGATGCAGCTGATGCACCCACAGGACGGGATGCCATGTGGATGGACCTGAACGAGGTCAAGAATTGGGCTCATGGAAATCCCACGCAGTTTAACAAGAGCAAGTGCAAGGTGCTGCACCTGGAGTGGGGCAACCCCCAGTACTAACACAAGCTGGGGATGAACAGATGGAGAGCAGCCCTGAGGAGAAGGACTTGGAAGCGCTGGTGGGTGAGAGGCTGGACATGACCCAGCCATGTGCACTCCCAGCCCAGAAAGCCAAACATGTCCTGGGCTGCATCCAAAGTAGTGCGGGCAGTAGGGCCAGGGAGAGGATTCTGCCCCTGTGATCTGCTCTGGTGAGACCCCACCTGGAACACTGCATCCAGCTCTGGGGTCCCCAGCACAGGGAGGACACAGACCTGTTGGAGCCAGTCCAAAGGGCTATGAAGATGATCAGAGGGCTGGAGCACCTCTCCTGAAAAGACAAGATGAGAAAATTTAGGTTGTTCATCCTAGAGAAGAGAAGACTTCAGGAACACCTCATTGCATCCTGTACTGGGGTAGTTCATCCTGGAGAAGGCTTCAGGAAGACCTCATCACAGCCTGTCAGTACCTTAAGTGGGCTTATAAAATGAAAGGAGAGGGACTTTTCATATGGGCATGTACTGACAGGAAAATGGGCAATGGTTTTAAACTGATAGTGCAGTTTTAGCTTGGAGGTTAGAAAGAAATTCTTTTACTCAGAGGGTAGTTAAGCACAGGGGCACAGTGCCTGCCCACTTCTTCCCCTCATGAGGAAGATGTAGACTGCAATGGGGTCTCCCCTCAGTCTCTCTTCTCCAGGCTGAACAGACCAAGCGACCTTAGCCACTCCTCCTATGGCTTCNGGGGTCTCCCCTCAGTCTCTCTTCTCCAGGCTGAACAGACCAAGTGACCTTAGCCACTCCTCATATGGCTTCCCCTCAAGGCCCTTCACCATCTTCATAGCTCTCCTTTCGATACTCTTTAACAGTTTAATGTCTTTCTTATATTGTAGTGCCCAAAACTTCCCCCAGCACTCGAGGTGAGGCTGCTGCAGCTCAGAGCAGAGTGGGACAATCCCCTCCCTTGCCCAGCTGGCAGTGCTGTGCCTGATGCACCCCAGGACAGGGTTGGCCCTCCTGGCTGCCAGGGCACTGCTGACTCATGTTCAACTTGTCACTGACCAGGACCCTCAGGTCCCTTTCCATGGCACTGCTCTCCATCATCTCATTCCCTAGTCTGTCCCTACATCCAGGGCTGCCCTGCCCCAGGTGTGGAATCCAGCACTTGTCTTTGTTACGCTTCATACAGTTGGCGACTGCTGATCTCTAATTTGCTGAGGTCTCACTGCAGGGACTTTCTGTCTTTGAGGGTGTCAACAGCTCCTCCCAGTGTAGTAGCATTAATTATCAATATTATTCACTTACTGCGTCCCAAACAGCCCTGTACCAGCTACTGAGAAGCAATTAACTATCTCAGCCAAAACCAGGACAGTAGCATCCAATATTCAAATTATTTTCTTCTCTTTATCACACTTTGAAGTAAACCACTTGATTCAAATTACTTTGCAGCTGGCTACAGTACCCAATTTGTAATGCCCTGAATACTGTTTTCATGCTCCGTTGTATTATAACTCCATAGTTACCACGTACCAACCTCTCCACAGTTTTGGTCACCACACCAAGGCCTTTCAGTTAATCTTAATAGTACATATCCCGCCTAGCAAACAGTATTAACCATGCCTACTGAGCTAGGCAAAAAGAGAAAATTAGCTCATGTGAAATACTGATCCAGTGAGATTAGTATTGTTTTTTGACAAGAATTACACAGCAGATGCTGTCTTCTGCTAGCATGCAAGTTGGCCACAGTTCAGCTGGTCATGTCTATGGTTTCCCATATGCTGTATTTTATTTTATGCTTCTGTTAGAGAGAAGTTGACTCATATAGAGACTTGACCTGCATGCCAGCAGATCTGCCCCCTCCAATTTCTCTTTCTATCACCCCTTTGCAACAAAGGGCGGTGCCATTCACAAAAGAGGGAGGAGTCAAGTTGACTCCGAAAAAATAGATTCCTGAAAATTGCCCTGAAGAAGTGAGTTGAATTTTAGCGAGGTATTTTCACAGATTGCAGGTGCAACTTCTACTCATGTACTACTAATTAACATTAAAAGGCTAGTTTAGATTGGATATTAGAACAAATCCATCATGAAACAGGCTGCCCAGGTATGTGTTTGAGAATACCAGCCTTTGAGGTATTTTAAAAGACATGTTGACATTCAGCTTAGGGACGTAATTTAGTGGTGGACTTGGCAGTGTTAGTTTTATCATTGGACTTGATGATCTGAGAGGCCTTTTTCAACTTAAATGATTCTGTAATTAAATGCAGAAAATGCCATGAATGTGGTTCTCTCATACTGTAAGTACGAAAACATTCTTAGTTGTACAAAGCACTTATTATCCAACAAGGGAACAGAAAACTTCAACTCAACAGTCCAGCTATTAAAAATAAAAATTATGACCTTTGAAAAGATTCTGAATTAATTTACAGAAGTTAAACAGGAAAGCAATAAAAAGTTGCAACCTACCATATGTTATGCTTCTTCAAAGCTTTAGAAGTAGGTACTTTTCTTTTCAAATACAGTTTCTGACCACAGCATCACATTCTACATTCTCCTTCATTTCTTCCTTTTTTTGATCTAGCTGAGTCATCGTTCTCTTTCCTTCTTTCCATTTTCTCCAAGTAAGATTTATCAGTTAGAATAATTACAAATTACTAAAAGGAGACATTACAAAGGAAGCACAAAATACAAAGGAATGAAGAAAGCAAAAGTGAAGGTGACTGGCAGTAAGAGCAGACTGCTGTTTTATTTTTTGACTATAATACTAATATATTGTAAAATACTATATTAGTATTACTACAATACTAATATATTGTAAAATGACAGCAGTATATGCCCAGTAGTGCAAACACAAAAGTAAACCTGCTACATGCACAAAATCCTACATTTATTTTGAGATTTTTTGCAAATTAATTCTTCAGTGTTTTGAAAGCAATGGCTGATGTTGAACAATTCTATTTTCTTACTCTTTGCTACTGCTCATGGGTTTCCAACATGTTAAACCAGGCATAAAATTATTTTAAATGGAAAATTCTGGTCCACAGCCAGCTTGTACTTTGTCAAGGCTCCACCAGTGGCCCAGATATGCAATGCCTCTTACATTCTGGCAGGAAATTCTTCCCCCGCTCTCCCAGGGCTCTGGGAAGTAGCTGCAACATGCTGCTTCAGTTCCCAATTGCTTAGAAAACATGCAGTGCCTTTTGGCATTGCAGAGCTGGAATCAGCACAGAGCAACTACTCCCTGATGTTTGTCCTTGTGGACAGTGAATTAATCAAGGTCTACTTTCAGCAGACTCAAATTAATTACGTAGTTCTTTGTTAACTGATATTTACAGAGTAAATATCTCAATGACCAAGTCAGTGTGATTCATAAAATAATTACAGGTCATCATCAGGATACAAGATTTTCAGCCAAAGCCTGTGAATGGATCTTGTTTGGGAAGCTGGTCCTTGCTAGCCACTCTAGTGCTGTATCCAGCCCTCAAGAAAGAAACCTTTATTACCACTCTACGAATCACCTTTTATGAGAACTTACATCAAAATAAATAATCTGTCTTCAATGTGTTGGGGAAGTACATCTCAGCTTCAAAATGAGTTTGTATGCAGGGAGAAGGAGAGATGGGAAGGAAGAGCAAGAGACCAGCAGGTTAAAAAAGGTCAGCTAGTGACAGATTGTGCAATATCGGCTTCAAGCTGGTAAGTCACAATAATGCACTGAATGAGGCAGCAGCAACTGAAAAGACATATTTGCAATTGCAAATCCAGAACCAGTGCAGGCTCTGAAACTGAGCCATACAAGTCATTAATTTCCTCCACTGAAGCAGGTGTTATGTCACCTGTGCAACTTCATATGGTTGGTGATTGTCCCGACCCCTGATTTGCTGAGGTCTCTCTGCAGGCCCTCTCTGCCTTCAAGGAAGTCAACAGCTCCTCACAGTTTTGTATCATCTGTGAACTTGCTCAGTATCCCTTCCAGTCCTGTGTCCAAGTCATTTATGAAGATGTTGAAGAGCAGAGGGCTGAGGATGGGGCCCTGTGGAACCCCACCAGTGACAGGTCCCCAGTCTGATGTCACCCCATTCACTGTAACCCTTTGTGCCTGACTTGTGAGCCACCACACGATGGGTGAGATGGACATTTTGTCCAGAAGGATCCTGTGAGAGACAGCAAGGAAAGCTTTACTGAAATCCAAAAAGATCACATCAACTGGCTTCCCTTGATCAACTGGGTAGGTTACCTTGTCATAAAAGAAAATTAGGGTTGACGGAAAATTAGGCTTTACTCCCAAATTGAGCTGGCTATGACCAATGACTGCATTACCCTTTAGTGTTTTTCAGTAATTCCCAGAATAATATTCTCCATAATTTCACCAGTCACTGAAGTGAGACTGGCAGGCCTGTAGCTTCCAGGGTCCTCCTTCTCACCTCTTTTGAAAATCAGGACATTTGACACATTTCAGTCAGCTAGGAACTCTTCAGATTCCCAAGATCACTTGAAAATCATTGAGAGAGACCTCACAACGACACCAGGCAGTATCGAGTATTTGATTATTCTCAGATGAATCCCATCAGGCCCCATAGATTTGCAGGAATCCAGCTGGAGCAGCAAATCCCACACAACTTCAGGGTCAGCTGGGGGTTTATGATTGTCGCACCCACAGTCCTCCGTCTCAGCTCGCTGTGACTCCCAGAGCCTGTCATCAGTGTTGAAGACAGAGGCTTCAACTCCGGTTGAGCTTTGCCCACACAGATTTTCTACCTACAGTGACAAACAGTATCTCTGTATACTTTCCATATCACCTGACCCTGCTTCCACTGGGCTTACATCTTCCCTTTTTGCCTTATCACCAAAAGAAGATCCTTGTTCAGCCAAGCCAGCCTTCTGCTTTGCCTGCTTGACTGGTGACATTTTGGAACTGCTGCTTCTGTGCCCTTCGGAGGAGGTGCTTAAGAAATGACCAGCACTGATCGACCCCAGCACCTTCAAAAGCATTTTCCACAGGACCTCACTAACTAGTTCCCTGAGAAGCCTGAAGTCGGCTCTCCCCATGCCCGGGGTTGAAGTTTTGCTGTCACATTTCATCCTGACAACCGAGATTTTGAACTCGCTCGCTTCATAGCCACTGTGGCCGAGACAGCACAAATGACCACTTCACACATGAGACCTTCTCTGTTAGTGAGCAGTAAAAAAAAATCAAACCCTGAACAGGCACAAACCAAAGAATTCCAGGAAGGATTCTGGTAGATTTTATTCTTTATCCACAGATTGACTATAGTGGAAAATACAGACCTTGCAATATTACATATGAATGTGATTATTTTTCCTTTTGTGAAGAAATATTTCGTATGCAATTAAAAAAAAAAGCGCCAACAATTGAGAGTATAAAAAAAATTTTGAAACAAATGCCTCTGGATTGCTACAAACTAAGAATAAATTAGAGAACTGAGATTAGTATAACAAGATTGCTTAAGACCTGGCCAAGAATTATCCATAAAGTAAAGAGGTAAATGCCTGATTCAGATTTGCTGAATTTCACCAGTACTATGTTAAGCAAGTTTCAAGCATTCAGTATGGCTTAAACCAATGGGTCTGTCCCATTCCTGAAGACTCTTTGTACCTTAACTATATCCCCAGACACAGTACAGATACTACAGTGGAAAAACTTCCAAGATATATTGTTTAACTGAAATAAGAAGAATAATATGGATCTCACACTGAAAAGAAATGTTCCATGTATATATATTTTTGGCAGAACTTGCTCACCACTCTACAATAAAAATGTAAGCAGATCTTAATATTCAAGCTACAACTATACCTTGAGGCATCCTGTAGTGACTAGAATGGAAATACATCAAATTTGTATGTTGTAACTGGACTGCAGCCAGCTTGAGATGTTAGAAATGGCTAGGACTAAAACTGTTTTGCGAAGCATTCTATAGTCCCAAAGAAGGAATACTCACCCAATGAAACTGATAAGAAACCACATAAAGAGGATGAAGTCGAAAGCTCAAATGTTTCTACACAAATATAATCTTGTCCTTGTTGCGTCAGCAACAAAGCAAGTCCTTGGGCTCCCAGCTGCCCACCTCATGGACCTATACCTAGAAAGATTCAGCAGTCCCCAGCTACACATGGATTTTGCCCCCTAAACACCTCCACTCTCTAATACAGGTAGTATGACAAATTATCCCTCTCCTTTGTAGCCCCTCAGCATCATTCCTAATGAACTACATCCTTCTCCAAGCTATCGACAAAGCACTCTCCTCTGTCTCAAGGCAAGGAAGCAGCCATAGCATAGGCCACCAGGATGTGGTCAGTAGTCCTGGTGGCACGGCCACCACTGTCACCCCTCCATGAGGTCTTGAGGCACAAAGCAATGTGTGAAGTACTTGTAGCAATGCTATGGTTCCTGTTCTTAACCCTACATTGCTAAAAACTTCCACAAGGACAAAACCTGGGTCCTGCCTTCATCCCAAGAGACAAGACATCCTTATAAAGAGTGGGTGTGCAGGTGTATACAATGGAAATTAAAACACTCTTTGCCCAATGACATCACAGATAGATAGAATCGATTCAAGACCAGAGATGTTAAATGACTGAGACGTCAGTCACACATCAAAAGATAATGGGTCAGAAAGGTTTCTCTTTCAAACTATCAGCTGGTTCAGGAGCCAAATAATTGAGCTGAAAATTTCAGATAATGATAGCAGCTTCCAGCCTTCAAGGATTTTCAGAATAATTTTAATCCACCGCCCCTAAATTAAAAAAACTGAAAGCACAGCATTAAAAAAAAAGGCACCTTAAAAAAATTAAAAATAAAAAAAGATAAATACATTAAAACACATCCCTTCTGCATATGGCTGAGACCTCAGTGCGGAACTTCATGCACATAGGATGTGGGTAATACTAGCAGTGGGTAACACTGCTTGAGGAAGGATATTTTCGCTAAATTACGTTGAGTTCCATTAAAAATTAAAAATTCTTCAAGAGTGATGCATATACACTTTCTGCTTTTCTCCCCTCAGACACATATAGCTTCTTTAAAATAAGCAAATAAATACATTGAAATGCACAAATGAATAAATGTTTTTACAACCAAGTGATAAAATGTACTGATTCCTATTTATCCAAAAACATTTGCTGATACACTGCCATCTTTTGTAATGAGTAATTCAAACTTTAGTATTACTATATAGAATTCAGTGAAGCACTGAGCAGGAATCAGAAAAGCCTTTGAAAAAATCCTTTTTATAAATTATGTTTCATGAGAGATTGCATGCCCCAAAATTTCTCTCTCTTTAATTGAAATAGGTGTGTTTAGAGACCCTTGCTTAAATACACTTTACTAGCTGTTTCATACAGGCTAAATTAGGTTTTTGAAAATGCAAGAAGCTAAATACTTGCTCTTAAATTACTTCCAAAAAATCATATTCTTAATGGGCTTGATTATTTTTAGTTCATAAACAGAGTAAGACTTGTATCTTCAAAAACACTGATGTCCTATTCTCAGAAAATCATTTATTATTAAAATGAATTTCCAATCTAACACTGTATATCTCCTGCAAAGTCCTTTCAAACATCACTTTGTTATGATAAAAAGAAAATAATACAAAAATAGGACTGACACACTTTTGTGACCTTTCTTTAAAGAAAATTATCTACACTGAAAGATCTATTTCAGTAAACGTGAATACTTGGGAACTTTATATTTGTCTCCTCCTAAGCACAACAATTAATTAAGAAAAACATAGCCAACACATCCTTGCAAATACTCTTTAAATTGATAATTCACTCTGTTTTACAGGCCAGTGGCAGGAGTGCCCAGGAACATAAAGCAGTACAGCAGCACAGCAGCACAGTCAGTACCGGCGCCAGCACCCTCAGCCCTGACCTACCCTGTACCACACTATCAGTGACAAGCAGACATTTGCACTTAAAGGCAGAATTTAGCCTACAAGATGAACTGCAAAGGTGGAAATGGTTACAAAAATCCTTCATCAGGCACAATTTACAGTAGCAAGCAATGATCTTCAGCTCCAAACTAGTCAGGATTATTGCCTGCTAATTTTTGTCAGTAAAACCTGAAGCCAAACTGGCACTTCAGCCATTACACACATTGAAAACCACTGTGCAAGTACATTGGATTTAAAACAGCAACCAGCAAAGTACTGACACACAAAATAAAAAATTCCATTTTAATACTTGCATTTTTTTCCTTTAGATTAGTTGTCTGTAGTTGATAATCTTTGAAAATATTAGCCAACTTAACCATGTCATTATATTGAATATACACACCTAATTATTTAAGTAATTAAATATCACCAAGCCTGAGTTCAATATTTCTATTTCCATTTGGAAGTCTTCCTAAAGCTAGACATCATTTCGATTTGTGTTCTGTTTTAATAGGATGGGCACTATGATTCAGCTGAATAGTAAACAAAATAAATGTCTGCTAATTAAAACTAAACTATGGCTTGGAAGCGAATTGGAAGTGTGGATTGCCTACAGTACACTTTCCTGCATGTTCGTGGGCTTATATCTTTTTCTTACCATTTCATTCAAAGGGTCAAAAGGGAAAAAAGCCTTCTTTCTTCAGTTCTTACCAGGTTCTGAAGTTTGTACAAGACATTGAGGTGAACAGTCTGTGTAATTGTTCAAGGAAAAGCTACTGCTGTAAATATTGGATATAGAAATACTATTAAAAAGTAGAAATCTTTTCTAAGGTTTGTTATTTTGGAAAGCGTTGTGTTTTGTTTTGGTTTTTTTTTTTATTTGGTATTATTAAACAATTCAAATTTCAGATTCCACTAGGTATTAAATTATTTAATCCTTCATACTGTACAGGGAAAATGATGCAAAACATCTATAACATCTATTGATACCATTCTGTTATGACAGTAGGATGATTTGTAACTTTCCCTTTTGCCTTGATTGCAACTCAGAATCACAGACTGGACTAACATCATCACAGGAAACTCCAGTTCATCATCTGTTTGCATCAGGCATAAAATCAGCTTCATTATAGTACATAAAGCAAACAACCTCAGCACTCTGAGTGCTTGAATAAGACTGTCATTGTGAGAACTATGTAGCCTTACACAAATTATTTATTTGGCCTGACAGCAGTTCAGAACTGTTGCATAAAATTAACTTTCAAAGCTCATGTGATGCTCATGTGATTTAGGTAGTGAATCCTCAGTCTCTTGAAGAAACATTACTAAAGATAATAGGTGTAACATTTAAATTAGCTATTGTTCTCGCTGGAAGTCCAAGACTGACAGTAATGCTGTACCAGCAGAGCTGAACACAGTATTCCAAACCTCTGTTAACTTCAACAGGGCAAGCTGAGAAATCACTTACAGTATGCTTAAAAAAATGAAGACCACCACCAAAACTAAGCCATTCCTCTGAGAAAATGACCCTCTTCAGTGTAAGCATAACAAAATTGTAAGAATGCACTTGTATTTCAGAGCAATTGCTTTTATGTACTGTGCACATGAGTTCCAGATTCCAAGCATAATTCAGGAAATAAAGGTGGCTCAGGTATTATCCATGTACCTTCCACACACCCTCCACCATGTTGCTTCCACTGACTGCGTTGGAACCACACAGTTGGTTTCACTCACCTTAGCGCACACTGGAGCAGTTTTTCAAAAAGGGCTAACAACTTCTCCATACTAGTACTGCTAGATATAAACTCCTGTCTGTTTCTCACCCTGAGCTTTTGAAGTGGTTTGCACCTGAAAACTGATCCATTTCCTGCATGATGGTTTGCATTGAAGATTTGCTTCAAGGAGATGTTGCTAACTGGTTAAACAAACAGAAGTTGTACACGCCTTAATCTAAAATTTAAAAAATTGTGCAAGCTCTGTGTATTATTCATAGAATGGTTTTGCCTAAAGCTGATGCAAATCATAACCCTATTCCCACAGTAACACAGATTAGCTGTAAAGCACTAGACATAACTTCTAACTTCTCTCCAAATCCACTCTGCTAGGAGTTGGACAAGCATGAATCCCTCCAATTAGTTACACGCTTACTTAACTGGCATCAGTGCATTTTAAGGTACCTAAATTTATGTGCCTTCATACTCAAAGACATTGGCTCAGTGCATTTTTTGCAGTTAATGAACATGTAATCTGTCATACAGCTTACTTATAAGTGATGAAAGAAACATTTTAAGTACACTAAAATTTATATGCAATGAAAAGTATACGTATTTGAATATCCCTCTCCTACATCTCTGGTATCAGCAGTAAGGAGAGCACTATGTACGATTACATTCGCTTCTGATTAGCCAGTGAAGTCGAGGAGGAGTCTGCTGCAAAATACAAAAACCACTTCCATAAATCAGATGTATGATATTGAACCTTACACATAATATCTCTGAGTAGCCAATGAATAATGAAGTAAGCATAAAAATGGTTTTCCTTCACTTATTTGTTCAGGCATAGAAAACTGACACAGTGAGTTGGCATTCTTCACCCCACAATCTTAAATCACACTAAACAATCCTTTAAAAGCTAACTGTGAAATGTTCATTTAAAAGTATTAAAGTTATTTAACTTCGCAATTTTCTAACAGACATTCCTTATATTGCAGTCTTTCAGCACTAACAATTAAGCTGATTGCCTCATGCTGAAAGCCTGTTATCTAGTCTAATTTTAACTATTCTAGTTTAGTAAACTAATCTAGTCTAATTCAACTTAAGCTAGTCAAATACCTTACACAAATCAACAGAAACATTTACTTCTTTTTTTTTCCTACATGGAGTTTCGTCTTCTGTAATACCTCAACTTTTTTCTCCAAAACAGCAAACTACATTGGAAGTTAACAAGCAGCTCACCCGCACTTTCACCTTATACATTGTTCCCTAACACTTTGCTAAATCCCTGAGTTTTCCGCATTAAAACTTTCACATTAGAGAAGTCAGCCATTTTTGATTGTTAAAATGTGTAATATTTTTCTAAGAATAGAAAATCACACCTCTCAAGGTCAAAGTACATAAGATTTGTTGCATAAAAGTATAGCAATTTTGTAGTAATTGACATGCTCAATGGAGTTGAGACTCACCTTTCAAACTTGCAGATAACATTAGAGACAATCCTGAAACATGGCAAATATAAATCTAGGTGATATCATCCAGAAGACTGTGACCCTGCCAGCACACAATGGGGCACTAGCAATCAGTCAGAATTCTCCATGCCAAATTCAAAGCAAAGAAGTATTAAAACATCATTTATTAATTGCAAATGGGATTCCACTGCTAAGCGTCCAGAGATTTATTACCTTCTTGGAAGCACACTGAATACACAAGCAGCTTCACAGCCCATGCATCTTGGCTTGTCAAGGAAAGCTTCTAAAAACCTCTTACTTGTTCAGTTAATTTTGAAGTATGAAAAAGCTCATGCTCTCATAACACACATCTACTTTGTTTCCTAAAATCATATTCTTACTACAAATAATCATTATTCATCCTAACCCTTCAGTAGACAAAAGTATACTAAAAGAAGACATTATTTTGTTATTGTTATTATGCAACTACGTTATCCCAATATCGTATCCTCTAGCCTGCCAAATGCCATTCTGCTCCACTGGTATCTTTCAAAAAAATGATGTAAAGATCTTTTCCACGGTCTCCTGCTTCAACATATTCCTTTGCGCAGTCAAAGTCCCTGCTTCTCATGGGGGACTTCAGCCACTCTAACACCTGTTGTAGGAACAGCACAGCAAAGCACAAGCAATTCAAGAGGTGGTTGGAAAGCACTGATGATAACTTTCTGCTACAGGTGATGGAAGGGCCAAGCACAAAAGTTGTGCTGGTGGACCTTATATTAATAAGGAAGGTCTGGTAGCAGATGTGAAGGTTGGGGCAACCTTGATTACAGTGACCATAAGATCATGGAATTCTGTACTGCCTGAGGAGGAAACAGGGCAGTGAAAAAGATCACAGCCCTGGACTTCAGGAGAGTTAACTTCAGCCTCTTCAGGGACCTTCTTTGAAGAATGCCATGCTCTGCAGAGAAGAAGGATCCTAGAGAACCAATATTCAAGGACTGCTTCATCCAGGCTCAAGACCAGTGTATGATGAGCAAGGAATTCCTGTCAAAACTCAGACATGGGCAGGAGACATACAGGAGGTGAAAGCAGGGACAGGCCACCTGGCCTGAATATAGTGACATTGTCAGAGTATGCAAAAATGCAACAAAGAAGGCAAAGGCCAATTTGGAATTAATCTGGCCAAGGACATCCAGGATAACAAGCAGGGCTTTTTCCAATATGTGAAGAACAAAAAGGAAAGTGTGAGTCCATTTCTGTGTGGAACAGGAACCGTTGCAACAGAGACTGCAGAGAAAGCAGAGATACTGAACACCACCTTTGCTTCAGTCTTCACTGACAAGACCAGCCCTCAGGAATCCCTGACCCAGGAACAAGGTCCAGAGGAAGAAAGACTTTCCCTTGGTTGAGGAAGACTGGGTTAGAGATAGCTTAGGTGAACATGACATCCACAAGTCCATGGGCCCTGATGGAAGTCATGGGAGTCCCACGAGTGCTGAGGGAGGTGGCAAACACTGTAGCTGGGCTACTCACAATCATCTTTGAAAAGTTGTGGTGATCAGGAGAGGTGCCTGAGGACTGGAAGAAAGCAAACGTCACCTTGGTCTGCAAAATGGCCAAGAAAGAGGATCCAAGGAACTACCAGCCAGTCAGCCTCACCTCAGTCCCTGGAAAAGTGATAGAATGGCTCATCCAGGATGCCATCTCTGAGCATGTGAAAGACAATTTGATAAGGAGTCGTGAGCATGGATTCACCAAAAGGAAGTCATGCTTAACCTAACTAATTACCTTCTATGATGGGGCAGTTGCCTGGATGGATGAGGGAAGAGTGGTGGATGTTGTCTACCCGAACTTTAGCAAGGTTCTAGGTACTAGGATATCCTAAAAGGTAAAATCAGGAATACTGTCTTGATGAGTGAATGGGGAGGTGGATTGAGAACCGGCTGAATGGCAGATTCCAGAGGGTCGTAGTCAGTGGCACAGAGTCTGGTTGGGGGCCTATCACACGTGATGTCCCTAAGGTTCAATACTGGGTCCAATCATTTGGACAAAGGGACAGATGCCTCCTCAGCAGGTCACTGACGACACAAAGCTGGGAGCAGTGGCCAATATCCCAGAGTGCAGCCATTCCGAAGTGCCTTGACAGGTTGGAGAGACGGGCAAAGAGGAACTGTCTGAAATTCAGTAAAGGCCAATGCAGGGTCCTGAACTGGGGAGGAATAACCTCAGGCACCAGCACAGGCTTGGGCTGATCTGCTGGAAAGCAGCTCTGAGGAGAAGGACCTGCGGGTTCTGGTGGACAACAAGCTGTCCATGAGCCAGCAGTGTGCCCTGGGGGCCAAGGAGGCCAACGGTGTCCTGGGGTGCATTAGGAAGAGCACTGCCAGCAGGTTGAGGGAGGTGATCCTCCCACTCTTCTCAGCCCTGGTGAGACACATCGGGAGTTCTGTATCCAGTTCTGGGCTCCTCAGGACAAGAGAGACATGGAGCTGCTGGAACAACTCCAGCAGAGAGCCACAAACATGATTATCTACAGATAACCTTCACCCACCTGTTCCCACTTGCAACTCAGCCTATCAGATGCCTTTCAGGACCCCCTCACTTTAAGCCTCCTTGTCTCCTTCCTCATGAGCGAGAGAGGATAATAACCACCTACCCTTCTCAGCTCCCACAGTACATTTCTTAAACTTCCAAAACAAGGAACTATGTTTCCTTCCAGGTCATATCTTTTGCAGAAAAAAACTGAATGCAAAATACATTCCATTATAATGTTCCAATCCCCTCTTTTCTTGGCAAAGATGGCAATATGGGGAGACCACAACACCACACTGCCCAGTGTCATTTCTTCATCTACTGGTGCCCATCTAGGCAACAGTTTCAATTTAAGGACTTAGGCTCAAAACACTGGCTCAGAAAATAACTCAGTTGCATTTGATGATTCAATAATTATTGCCTACCATTGTGAACACTGTCCAGTAGAACATATTAACATGCATTGGCAAAAAGGCTTCAGACTACTATGTTTTCACTCCCATTTGTCAAGAACCAAGAGCACATACAGATTCAAGTACAACTTCTCATCTAAATGGCAGCAAGCTGTTTTATTTATATATAAAATAAAACTATTTCACTATTCCACTGTGTCTGTGTCCTTAGACATGTCGAGGAAGTGCATCTTCCTTTGTGTTTGCATCGCAAAATGGGGTCTTTATCCATGCCTTAGGCTCTGCGGCACTACTGTGATAATGTGATAATGCAGTAAACACTGCTGTCACTGCCCATGGAAATGCACTCCACATGTTTCGTTCTGTTTCAAGCTGTCATTTGCATGCTGGCTCTCAGCTGCTTGCATTCATTAGGTATACTGAGACAGCCAAAGTATCTGAGTGTTATTGTCTGGTGTGGCTTTTTTAAATTACAGAAATGAAATAATAGATATTCTCAATGAAAAGTGCTCAAACTTTCACAACATACATTTTCAATTTAAAAATGGCAAATCCTGGAAAAACAGAATGGAAATATGGTAGAGAAAAACAAATTACTAGCATGGAGGAAAATTACTATCAGCCCCTTTTGCAAAGAAGCAGAAAAGAGTAGACCGATAATCTGTGACAATTCTAGCACTAAGGAACAATGGGCCCTGAAAGAACATGATTCTGCTTTCACCAAATTTTAAGCCCCTAAGAGGCATACTATGTGATTTCTGGAAATTCTGAATTCTTCGTGTGCTGTGCTCTCTATTTGTATTCCCAATTGGTTGTCTTGTAAACAATATTGAAAAATAGAGTGCTTTAGACGATCTGGTGCGCCTGAGGTCTGGCAGGAACACTGCTGTACACAAGGTCACAGCTTGTGAGAATGGAAAAGATAGGGGAACACTTAATCCTTAACATTCCTCGGGGACACAATATCTACCCTGCACAGCAGAAAAGCAAATTTTTCAATTAAACCCCACCAACTCTGGAGCAGTGACAATGTAGAAACAGCCTGAATGTCTACTTCTCTCCTTAGCATTTTGGAGGGACACAGTGACCTTGCGAACCTGGGGTGACTATTATAGCTATGTTGTGATCAATGCAAGCTCCATCTCCTCTCTCTGTAAAACCGGAGAGGCTCAGAAGGCAGACAGTGAATACGAATGGTAACTCATTTTTCCACACTACTCATAGCAGAGCACATTCTCATTCATGAGTTCTGCAGAAGACAAGTTCCAATGCAGTGCAAGACACTCTATCTCTCACAGTCACCTGAGGAACTAAATGTTTCTTTCAAAATACAAATCTCAGAGAACATGTGGATACATGTGAATGTATCCACACGTATAAATGGGAGAGCATTAGTGCTTCTAGCTCAGATTTTTGAATTTTGTAGTCATTCTTGCAGAACTCAGAAAGTGCTCCAAATTAAACATCCATTACAGCCTCCCTCTCAACAGCAGCTTTTATCTTTAAAATCTCCTTTTATCCTTAAAATCAACACCTCTCAGTACGGCCCATAGCAACACTATAAATAGACACTAGGGGATGCATAGTCCCACTAAAACCACAAAATTCATGGGAAGTATCCCATATTTCTCTGAGGGACGGGATCACATTAGTCAGCCCACTTCCCAGGCACAGCCCTGGCAATGACTCAATGTTAGCGCAGCCCCACTTCAGGCATTTCGCAATCTCACGTTGTAAGCTCATAAAACTGAACTCAAATACTGCCCAGTCTGGCTAAACATTCCTATTGGTTATGTTTAATTTTTCACCAACTACTACTGCTGTGTCCTAAATGCCAAATGCTCCATCAAATCTCCAAACCAAGACCAAGACAGATGGAAAGCAACAGGCAATTTGTACCTCCACGCAGTCTCACAGTCTTTTGGGATAAAGACAGTTGCTCAACATACAAGTTTACCATTATAACTTGCAACACTTTATTAATTGCCTCACTGTCAGAGAACTGTTCCATAATTTGCTTAATGAAATTCTCACACCAGCTAAGCCATGGGACGTGCCCAGTGCACAAAACTGAGTTGTAAACATCTTTCATTCACTTAACAGAAAGCATGCTCCATGCCAAAGCTGTAGCTGTAACTCACATCCTTTTTGTAGCCTTCAACATTTGTGATCTCCATACATAATGAACAAAATTTGACTACCAGCATATGCTCTTTTAACGTTTGGGCCACTAATAAGGTGAAGGATGTCATCAATATTACAGCAGATCTGGCACCAGTTAAAGCAAATATGCATAGATGAAGGAACAATCATCAAGGCTTTACAGATACACTTTCCTCCAGAGTGTCTAAAATCCTCCCCACATGCCCTCAAGTGCTGGAGTTTGTTTTGATCTCTGATGTAGCTGAAAGATGTGCAAAAGCAGGCACAATATTAACCACAGACTAAGTGCTCAAGACAGCATTGTGTTTTGTTTATTCCAGTGAGTGCATAAAATATCTAGCATTCATGAATCGTGTCAGAATGTTTACTTTGAACAGAAATATACAATTATCTTGTTCGTGAAGCAGAAACCCCTCTCTCAGCAAGACAACTCAACTCATGGTATTTCTACAAAGAAATACTGCTACAGGAATCCCACTGCACCTTTGGGAGGACCGTACTTTCCCTTTTATTTCCCTCCTTTCTTAAGCATATGTTTAGCTGATTTATTTCAAGAATGCATGGGCAAACCTTCACAGCTCAAAATGAGAAAAACAATATCCTGTAGAAGCAGATTCAACTTTAATCACAAAGCAATATCAAATTTGTATGGACACAATAGGAAAACAGAATTCATTAAATGGCTTCCCCATGGATTCATAATCTTTCTTCATCATTCAATCTGCAGGATAAAACACTCAGAATCCTCCTCCAGCAAACGTTTCGGTTACTGCGTAAGCAGGAAATCCTCCAGAGATAGAGAAGACAGAGGGAGGTTAGAAAATGCAATTTCTTCTGCATTTCTCAGAAAAGTGCCGAACATTATGTAGGCCACAAACCAGCTCTGCAGGTCCACCACAATCACAGTTCTTCTTGTCTTCTTCGAGTATTGCAAAGTCAATGAATCAGGAATTTCAAGAAGAATTTACATGTCAGTGTGCCTACCTGCTTGTTCTTTAAAAAAATAGAAACTAGGAGAGTGGTTAAAGAACGACTTTGATGCAGCAAACAGAACAAAGAAGTTCTTTTCTCAACAGATTACCTTTGCGACCAAGTGTGAAAACATAGAGTTTTGCTTCAAGGGAAAGAGGTTAATAAAAAATTACTAGTAATACTGAGACAGGCAGCCAGGGAACCACAGAGCTCTGTCTGAGGCAGGATAGGAGCGAGGACATCACCAGCAAAACCAATAACCTTCTCGGGAATCAAGAATAATACATTACTTCTTGGGCCACACCTGTCAACACCTGGTAGAATTGTAATCCTTCTTGGAATACCAGCAAAGTACAGCTTGGCTAAGCAGAAGGAGGGTATCAAAACCATTATTAGAAACCAGTGCCCTCAAAATTACCAAAAGCTCCTTCTGTGAAGGGTGAGGAGAAGAAGAAAGAAGGCAAAGGCAACTAAATCCACATCTGCATCTTCACCGTAATTTTCCAAACAATAAAAGACAAAGCTTTTAAAAGCAAGTTAACGGAAAGATGTCAAATGCAATGTAAGTCCTTCCATCCTCAGAATGCAGACTACTTACGGAAAATCTAAAAAGAAAACACAACTTTCTAACAGGTTTTGTATTACAATGGCAGTTCTGACCACAGAGCAACAAGAGCATTCACAGAGTGAAAAAGAACTGTGAAAAAGCATATGTTGGAGCTACGAATAAAAAACCATTCAGTTTCTGTCTATTTTTTCAGGAAAGACATATCCAGTGAACTACTTATGATCTCATGACAGAAAACTATGTGCCAATTCCCGTACATAGTTTAAACATCCTGTTTAGACACGGTGTGTAAATAAATTCTAGCATGCGCGCACACATACACACACAAGAGAAACATAAAAAGATGTGAAAATTCATACAAAATAATATATTAGCTGTGCTGAGTTTTAACAGAAAGAAAGAGACATTTAGTTTTCAAAAAATTATTTATTTCCACATCCTGTGTGAAAGCACCTGCAGCACATAGAAACGTTTCCACTATTTCTGAATCACCCCAGTATCATTCAGGATTTCACATAACAGTACATAAATTCATACATTCATACATACAAACAGACCATACATTCACATAAAGAATAGGCAAAAATCTGTACTATAAAACTCTAAGTGTTGAATCTCAATTTAAAAATGGATAAATACCATTAAAGCTTTGGAAAAGGTATTTTAAAAATGTAATTTGGGTTGAGAGCGATCAGCCTAGCAGACTAGGAAAATAAAGAAAGATTTTTGTGATTTTAAAATCAATTACAACAAATTAAACTTGTAAGAATAACCTAGTTAATGACCAAGAAGGTGTAGAAATCGAAGTTTTTAAGGTACAACATAGCTGTTGCAAAACCCAAGTCATATAAAAGAATTGCATAAAATCCCCATACATACAGTTAGGATATTGTAAAAGCCTTACAACTATACACGCTATTATAGGCAAATTTCAGGGTGTGCACAAACACACAGATATACACATTACCCTTTGCAGAGAGTATGTTACAAGAGCAACAAAATATAACAAGCGAGTCATAATTCACTGAGCCGGTAAATTCCAAAAGATTACCAAAACAAACAAGCCCACCAAACAACCAAACAAAAACCAAAACAAACAAACAAAACACACAAAAAAAACCCCAAACCTCAATCTAAAATATAGCATGGAACTTCTAGCCATCACTGTCCAAAGACTAACTCCAGATCTTTACTGTTAAATGATGATCCAATAAAGTACCTTGGGGTGAAAAAAGTAAACGGGGCACAAGTAAACAATGATTTACAGAATCTATAACAATTCTTTGAATATTCCCTGTGAAATAATTACAGGAATTAGCACACTTAGGAATTGTTTCTCAACCAATCTAGGTTTCTGTTTCCAAGAGAGTACACTGCCCCATTTCCAAAGAAAAAGTAGAAATCATAGCTTGGAAGTACCACAAAGAGAACCTGTGAAAAGGACTGAAAACTGTCTGGTGGACTGAAGAAACAAGTAATGAAAAAGAGATGCAACTGGCAAGTCAGATACTGGCCTCAGGAGGGAGTCTGTGTTTAGGCACAGATCTGATACCTTTACCCGTTACAGAGAAGGCAGTAAGCTGGGAGCTGCCAAAAGGCAGGAGAAGCAATCAAAACCATCGTGGCTGCAGAGAAGAATTACAATTCCTACTTCCCCTTCCTCCCCAATCCAACCCAACCTCCTGTAGTTCCTTCTACATTCACAAGATGAATGAACCTCTAAGAGAGTCAGGAGATAGCAAGTTATTTACACAAACCTAGCCAAAACAGAACTCATCCCTTGACATCTTAAAGCAAAGGTGAAATAAAATAAGGAGGGGAACGTATTAGATTGGTAAAAATTACCTCAGTGGTTGTGACTGTAGATTTAAAAACTACGTGTTCTTTCACTGGAAAGAATTTCTGCATAACAGAATAAAACAAAAAATACAGGTGCAAACACTGGTAAGATGTAACCAATACTGCCATCTTTGCATTGCACCACATAACCACCGAAATCTCTGCAAAACTTAAGTCTTGTTCTCTTCCACATGAGCACAAAGGAGACAGAGGGGTCTCTGCCTTTATTCAGATAAAGCTGGTTTCTGTCTCTGCCTCCTCTGTGGACACTGGCCTGTGTGATTTTCCACATGCCCACATATACCAGCATCCCACTACTAGAATTTCTCTTCTACAGCAGCATTTTTCCACCTCAGGCCAACTACATGAATTACTTTGTGACGTCTCATCATCACAATACAAATTAAGCATTCCCTCACTGTGTTTTCACTGAAATTACAGCATAAATTCTTCTGGGCAAGATAAAAATCAGCCTCTGATTCTCAAGAACATAACAGGATGAAAATTGCTACTTCTTTGGTACGTATACTGCACACACAAAAAATAACCAGAACTGTCCTGAACACATTGTCCTGAAACTGTGTAGATTGTTCATTTTCCATTTAGATGTGCCACTCTTCTTGTGTTAATGCCCACTAGCCAGCAGCATGATTTGGTTTGGGGACTGACAACTCCTGCTCAACTCTTCTGTATTCTAGTGGCTGTTAAGTACCAACTGCCAGACCATATGAGAAAACTAATCCGGAAATCCTGGCAATGTGAGTGGATTCTCCAGTCAAAACAGAAAGCCTCCCTGGATCTGCACTTAGCAACTGGCAGGGGCACTGCGAGCTGCTGGAGTGATTTTATCTGAATGGCTGAATCTGCACACTGAATCACTCACGTCGCCGTCTGTCAAAGCCTCTGCTGTTTCCTTTCCTTTCCAAGGATGGAACTAAAGAAAACTCACACAGAGCAGAAGCAAGCAGGGTCAATGCATGTGGTGCACTCCACCCACTGGCACACTGAATGTCTCAAGATGAATCCTGGAAGTCACTAAAGGTCAGGCTGGCACAGCACAGCTTCAGATTTTAGCTTGCACCCCAGCTAACTGTCCCATGTAACAGGAGAGCAGCTATCATCCTCTGACTGTGCAGTATTTATCTTTGTTTCTCAATTTTAAATTAATGGGGTGAATGCAAAAGATCAGCTGCCTTTTGTTCTGAAAAGCCTAAACAAATAGGACTAGAAGCGTGTTCTGTACTGTCTCTGTGGCCTGCATAGCACTCCATAGAGAATCTCATCTGCATTTTTCAAATACTGTTCAAATAAATAAAGAAACAGCCACATCTCATTTACCACTCGTCTATAGGGCTTGGAGTTTGTGTTCATAAAAATGGAAACAACAGAACACCATTAACTGAGGTTGTGCAGAGTGCTTTTGTATTAGGCTCTGTTGCTAAGAGCACTCAAACAAAACAACACACCCTCCCCCCTCAAACGAAAATCAAGACTGTCATCACAGAACAGATTACAGGTACAAATCCAAGATTACAGCCACATATTCTAAATGCAGATGTTTTGTAAGCACCTACTAAAACCAGTGTGACTCCTGGTTTAACTACCAACAACTGTTTAAGATCCTCCTTACAATACTTCACATTTTCCACTTAAAATGACAGTGCCATGAACACAGCTACCATTTCATGTTTTAGTATCAAACTACAAAATACAGCTTTAGTCATTCAGAAAATCTCTTTTCTTTCATTTTTTTCTTGAAATGGAAATTGCATCTGTACTAAGACCACCAAAACCCCCCAAGCATTTCGGAGAGTTGAAATCCACCACCTATGTTAGCAAACTGCTAGGGCACTGCCTGGCAACAGTACTGTTTCTCCTAATTAGCATTCTTGCTGACTAGTTCCCAGGTATTGACTGGTAGATAGGATAGTCCAGGAATCATTCCCAAAAGGCAGTTCACACACAGGCGCTCTGTTTTGGAGACAAAAGTGTTTGACTAGTCTCTGCACCTGGAAACAAAAGAAATACACACCATTGCAGTCTGAACTTCATGCATCAATATCCTCACAAATTCAACTTATTTATATTTAACAAATTATGTCCTGTTGTAAATTCTTCTGATACTGTTTGGGTTTGGAAGATGAGGGTATTGTGTGTTTGTTTTCATTTTGCAATCCCATTTCTTTCTAGCTTTCTGTGACGTGAAAAACTGTGAAAAGTGGGCATACAGACTGATGGCATAAAAAACGTTTTACACAGTGTTGCCAGAAGTTCCAAAGTTATCTTTGCAACATTGCCCTTTTATAGCAAGTTTACATATTACAACATCAGGAAAAAAATGGTCAGATGGAAATCATCCTGGTTTGTGTTTTTTTAAGTACAATTCTAATCCAAAGAGAGTTGCTATGGGAAAAATATCATTGTGAGATAATATATTTTAAAGGAGCAAAATACATCTTCGATACAAATTGTTTACTTTTTCCTGGGGTTCAAGTAAACAAGGGAAAAATAACAGTACTTTTAATGAAGATGTTGACTCATTTGACATATTTTCCAAAGCAAGCATTTAAAGAGCAATGATTTTGCAGCCACTTTATACTTACATATCTTACTGCAATTATTTTGAATCGCCAGACTTCCAACTATTGCAGGAGTTATTTCCATTTGTGAACACTTCTGCTGAAAAAGAACTTAAGGTATGTCTCTCTTTACTTTCTCATTGCTGGCAGTGAACAACCTTGAGAAATTTTATACATTTACTGAACCGTATACGGATTGGTATGACACATTTTCTCTCAAGCTTCCAGGCAGGGGAAACTTTTCCTCTAACTGTAACAGTACTAGATTATCAGTGTTCATTCTTCAGTAACTCCCATGAGCAGTAACCACAAATATGATGATTACTGTTCACACTTGGCTTACTACTGCCACAGAACCTCATCCGTCTTGAAATGGCAAGCACACTGAAATGGCAAGAGCTGATTATCAATACACCTCCACCAAAAACACATTAGACCCTGAAAAGAGGAAAACAGAAACACTTTTAGGAATTGAAGCCTGTAGCTGGAAAAGAAAACGTAACTGACCGTGGAGGAGTGAAGAAAGAAAAGTGTGTTGCTGCTATTATTATTATTGTTGTTGTTATCATTATCATAATCATTATTATTATTATTATTTCATGCCAGAAAGAAGAAGATTTAATATTAATTTATTTACTGCTGAATAATTAAAACTGTGTTTTCACTATCAGATAAGGAATTAACACAGTGAGAAGAAGAAACAAAAACGTGATTTGTAAGGTCTAGAGTGGGTCTCTGAGAAAGCAAGGCTAAGCAGAAAAATGAGGCAGTATTTACACAATGAGAAATGAAGGCACAGACAAGAAGCCTAGTTGAAGGAAGAATTATAAGGAGATATATTCCATATGCAGCAGGGAAAGGCACAGCCAAAGTCATACGCTGACAGCTTGACTTTAACAGGAAAAGGAAAGAAGGATTATCTGGACATTATGAACCTTGCCAACAGGTTGACATTATCCACACTAGGGAATGGAGGGGAAGTGCAAAAAGAGAGAGAGAACAACAAGAAGATGAAAAGAGCCGTTTCAGTGTGTTTGATTTAATAAGCCAAAATACGCAGAAGAACAGGGGCCTGTGCTACAGAACACAAGCGTTTTATCACAGAGATAATTACTCTCCAGTCCTCCAACCCACCTGCTTTTTTTGGGGAGGAAGAGAAAAATCAGCTGCCATTTTTCCCATTCTTTAACCTAAGTGTTTAAACCTTGAGTTTTTAATATAATATCTGTTACAGAGGACCAGCAAAAACCATACAGACTCCCTATCTCACCTTCCCATAGAAAAGCCCTTAATCTCTCCTTTTCTTAAAGGTCAGTTCAGGAGCATTTGATACACGTTATTAAATAATTTCTGACCTCTACAGGAAATTCAGTCTAGGAAAATACAACCAAAATGTGAAAATACATGACTTCCTTAAAAATTATTCATTTTGGCCAGTTAATTCTGCCAAATTATTTCTCCTTGGCTGCTTCCTCTATTCAATCTGTCAGTGCACTGAAGATGCTTGTATAGATGAGGGTGTCTCAACGTGCAAGAAAACTATGGTGAGGTGCCAAAAGCCCTTTCAAGACAAAAAAGTGCATGAAGTTCCTGCAAAGCATTCTGTATCTCACAGGAACCACTTTTCTATCACACAGGATCAAAAAGATGATTTGCAGTTCGGAGATATAAGCTGTGCTGCATTGTTTTATTGATTTTTCAATTGCCTTTTATTATTACTTCAGCTCCACCCCTACTGTTCAGCTAGTGTCCAAACATGCCTGACCACAAAGAACGTACAAATTTTCATGTAAAGCTGAAAGAAAAATGAAAGGAGGGTAAAAGTGAAAAGATTATACTTACATTTCAAACTGGCAATTCTCCTTTTAGCTTGTTTCTTTTAAATAGACAACTTTGTGTCGGGATATATGTATTTCTCATTAATTTTTTCCTCCAGGTTTCAGCACTAGACCCACCAATATATTAAGTTACTTATCATCTACATTGTTTCTTTTTACTGAAAGACATGTTCATCTTCAACCACGGATTGGGTAAGTCTTTAAGCACACATGCCTTTATTTACTAGAAATCAAAATATGAATTACAATGTCAATCACAACACAAAGAAAAAGGCAGATAAAAATAAAGGGCAAGATTATGGTCTTTAGGAGAGAGAATTTTCAGATTTTTTTCTTTAATCAGACAACATGAGAGTGTGGAAAAAAACTAATTCATCATTAACAAGCTTTAGCCAACAGTAAAGCAGTTCAGCTGCAGTTTAGTATATATTGGATAAAGTCCTGTATAAACTAGCTTTCTGAGTATTTTCATTTAAAAATAGCAAGAAAGAACAACAGAGTTCATGAATTGGTAGCAATATGGCAGTATTACACACAGGTATGTGCCTTTTCTTTACCAGACACAAAGAGAACAACATTAAGCAAATACCAAGTTTCAGAAACACATATCAAAATCCATCAAGACAATTAATTTCTTAATTTTTGATGAGAACTCCCAACACCCTAGTAATCTCCTAGCAGCACTCTCTATTCCTGTTTCCTTTTCAGCCCTGGAAGGATCTAAGAGCACATCCTTAAGAACTATTAATGTAAAAAAACAAAGAAAAAAAACAAAACCAAAACAAAACAAACGCCAACAAATAAACAGAAAATGAATCAAACACATGCAATTACAACAGAGATAGCTCTAACCCATAGGCTTAGCTTAATTAGAGAGTCTTCTCATGTGCAGCTCTCACCAAGAGTATCCCTTGTAACTGTACTATTAGACACTCAAGCATGAAGTCAGGAATACAAGCCCTAGTGGGTAGTTTCTAAAATGTGCCAACAGAACATGGGAAAGAATTCTTCCTAATCTGCATCTCCTTCCTTATCTCATCTTACTATTTTGAACCGCTACAGTATCAATCCAGCAGCTCGAGGAGCTTGCTGGTTGCGCTTCTGACATCGCTTACAGGATAAATATAAATTCACTAAATCTCCTGCCTTCTGTCTACATAATCCCTTAACCTCTCCCTTTCCGCAGCTATGATTCTCTGCCTTCTTTTCATCTCTGGCCTCTCCACTACTTTCATTCTCGTGCTGCCTTCCCTTTCCCACTTATTTTTTTAACTCATTGACATTCAGCATACCTTCACAGTGAGACTTGTGGTCACTACTCTTTTACTTCATAGCCTGCTTCAGCATGTTGTTTTGGGTTTTACACTTTATTGAGGGATGGGAATTTTAAATAGAGTTCTCTGGTTAGCAGATTTCTATTAAATTTAGCATTTGCCTGCAAGACACAGACCAAGCAGAAAATATTAAACAAGTAGGCAACTTTCCAGCGATCCATGTGCTACAAAAAGAACAAGAAAGAACAGTGTATGTCACATTTAAAAGAAAACTAGAAAAAAAAGAGTCAAGCAAGTAAATTATTAGCCGAAGTACAGGCAGCAGTATTCAAACTGCACAGAAGCTGCTCCCAAGATTAGATTAGTAAAGCACAAGACCATTCTACACTATTGAACCATCAGCAGCAGAAAGAAGTGAGCTTTCTCAGATTTTGTCACCTTCATTTTAAATTCTGCAAAAAAAGTTAAAAGGTCTAAGAACAGACCATGAATAAATCAAAGCTTTGGTCTGCTATATTTTCTTCCTGATTCCTAAACCAGTTTTTAAAAATAATGTCTTTTCCTTGCTCAAAATCTGGACACACATAGAAATTCAAGCTTTTTCATTTAAGCAACAATCAAATAACTATTTAGATACAATTAAAAAAAAAAAAAAACCAACAGTATTGTAGCCAACTGATATTTTTGGGAATATCAAAACAGTTTTTTGTATGGGAAAGCTCATACAAAGCAAAACCTGTGTAGTTAAAAAGCCCCATTACAACACAGTTTTACATATGGGCTGAGATACAAGAAGACCCAGTCATGCAGTATTTCTACAAATAAACACACAGACAGCAAAGTTCACTACCACTTTCAATAACAAGCTCCAAATGAGAGAAAAGCTTCAGTCATGCCAACCTTATCTCCAGTTGTGCACAGCTGGACCTGAACATCTCAAGGCGTAAAGCAAAACTTGAATTAAGGAGTGAGCAAGTGGTGTGGGTTAAACCAAGACTTGGTCTAGGCTATTGTTATTAAAAGGCTAAATTGGTGCATTAAGTTATTGCTTGAAGTCTGCAAAAATGGAAGTTTTTGCCCATTATGTTATTGACTCAGAAGAGAGTATCTCATTAATACCTCCAGAAAGGAGGTCCTCTTCAGACCACTTCAGACTCGTTTCCAACAGTTTTGAAGACCTACTTCCCCCACTGCCCTGTTTCAAACCTTGGTTCTGTGCTTTATCAGGCAGGCTGCACAAGCAGGTCACCTCTTTCTCTTCCAAATGGAAACAGTGGCCACTGGCCTTTCAGGCTGTTTTTCACAGCCTCTCAGTTTTAGCTGTGCCACAGCAGCTTCACCCTACTGCTGCTATAAGACTGTCTGAGTACAGGTCACAGAGAGCCTTCACAAAAAAAACCTGGGAAAATAAACATCACCACAAGAATTAGCTAGGTGTCCCTCAGGCCCCAGCCCTTTCTTGTGTCTGTCACGACTTCATCTATTTTACAGTCACAAAGTCTCTCAGATGAGGAGGACGACGCACTGAATCTTGACCTTTGAGCTGCAAACCTTGCCTTGAGCAACTTGGTGACCTACATGGCAGCTGCACAACTCAATAACTAGTTGGCTGGAGTCTGAAAATGCATGATGCACTTCTGATTCTCCCCACACAGCTCCATATGCTGTTACTAGACTATTTGCTAAAAAATGTAATTTCCAAAAGCAGACTTTATGAGCTTGGTGGCTTGATGAAATGCTGCTTTGAAAGAACTTTAATAATAAAAAGAAAAATGTATTTTCTTTTCCTACCTAAACACTGAAATTTACACAAGAAGGGAAAAAATAAACACATATGAATATGCAGCTTGTAAATATATCTGCTCCTGCTTGTTTTACCTAAAACTACCTCCCAGTGTTTTACATGAGTAACACACAATTCAGGTTGCATATTTTGTAGGGCCAAAGATTTACTGTGCATCTGAAAATTAGCATACATCTCTGCCCAGAAGTGGTGCCAAGGTCCTGTGATATTAGTCTATGTGTGCAAGCCAACTGCTGGAAAGATACACTTGAAAAAGTAGGATGTGGTAAATCTTGGTGTGTTAAACTGCAGCAAATCATATCTACACGCTTCACCTTCCAGACAAGCTACACATCTCCCCTCCCTTTCCCCTGAAAATGCGCAGCTAGAGTTTCAGTTGTCAGATTCCGTACTGCATCCTGTGTCCCTAGGAGACTCTGATGACATTTCTCAGTGTTGTAGAATTAGGCTTTCTTATCCTCTTAATGACCAAAACACAGCCATCCAACATGTTCCAGCTGGCACAACCCTGGCGTCTCTACTGTTAACCCAGTAGCACATCATCTGGACTATTTTGTCCCAGTGAGCATGCAGCAATACGCATATATAGAACTAACAGGCAAGTGGGGGTTTCTTTCATTAAAAAAAATTTAGTATTGCTAAAGCTCCTATTAAGTTTTGTCCACAATATGAAGTTCAAATATAGGTCTGACAGAGACAATGTTGAGTGGTTTGGGATCCATTAGTCTAGTGTCTTAAAAGCTATGCACACACAGGAGGATAAATAAATTATACAACTAGACTATATCTCCTCTATGTGTACAGTAAAAGGTAGCTATCTTATAAACAGGATTAAGCAGTTCACAGTTTGTGGCAAAGGAAAGAGTGACAGGCAAGTCAGAATGATAGAATATCGTTAATTGCACATTTTTGGTGAAGTGACCAAGAGCAAAGTAATTCTTCATACTAGGTTCTGCATTTATATATTTAGAATTTCACTACCTAAAATCCCACAGGGTAAAAAAACAACCTGAGCTATTCTCACCTTTTAAATGTTTTTGTCACTGTGCAGACTCAGAAAAACAAGTTCTAAATGAGATTATAACAGAATTCAATCTTCAGAATTATCCTTAGAACTCTTATAGTTAAAACATTTTCAAGAGTGACTTTTCTCCTGCAAGCAGGATGAGCCACAACAATGCAATACCATATAACTGGTTCTGAGCTCATTGCCTCGCCTTGCCCAACACCTAAAGTAACTCTTTTTTTCTACCCTGTAGGCATTGAAGGACATACACTTAGCACGTGCAAATCTGTTGAATACTACAAACCTAAGGAGCTGTAATAACACCATCTCAGATTCTGACCTTACATTTATGACTGTTTAAAGAGACTAATTTTTAAAGGTGCCAAATAAGTTATGCAAACCTTGCATTAAGCTCCACGAAAAGACTCTGAAGGCCGTGCTGCTTCTTACCCAATAAATCTTATAACCATGCTCTTCATTAATAAGAGCACTATAATGATGCAGGTACAAAATGTTTTCAGTAATTTCCTGTTACAACCGGGCTACATGCTGTTTGAAAGTAACTAGTACGCAACCACGGACCGGGAGAGGAGTGTGTGGAGAGCAGCCCTGCAGAAAGGGATCTGGGGGTGCTGGCAGGCAGCAGCTCAGTGTGAGTCAGCAGTGTGTGCCCGGGCAGCCAGGAGGGCAAACCCCATCCCGGCTGCATCAGGCACAGCAGCACCAGCTGGGATGGAATCATCCTGCTGGATTCAGCCGTGGTGCGGCCTCACCCTGAGTCCTGTGTGCTGTGCAGGGCCCCGCAGTATGAGAGGGACGGAAAGGTCCTTGAATGGTCCAGAGGAGGACAGCAGAGCTGGTGGGAGGGCTGGAAGGCACATCCTGTGAGGAGCGGCTGAGGGCTCTGGGTTTTTCTAGTTTGGAGAGAAGGAGGTTGAGGAGTGACCTCACTGCTCTGTACAGCTTCCTTAGGGGGGATGTGGAGGGGGATGTACTGATCTCTTCTCCCCGGGATTCGGCGACAGGAGATGTGGGAATGGTCCAAAGCTGTATTAGGGGAGGTTTACACCGGACGTTAGGGAATGTTTCTTTACCCAGAGAATGGTCAAACACTAGAGCAGGCTTCACAGAACTGATGCCTCAAACCTGTCAATGCCTTAAAAAGAAACACTTGGGCAATACCCTCAGTAACAGGCTTTATGTTTTGGTCAGCCCTGGAGCAGTCAGGCAGTTGGACCAAGTGACTGTTTTAGGTCCATTTTAACTGGAACTATCTTACTCTATTCCTGTGTTAAATAGCTCTGTTGGAACTAAGAAAAACCATAATTTGGTCCAAGCAAAAATGGAACTTGCATTTCATGGCACTCGGTTTTTTTTAGCCATAATGGTCTTTGCATAAGGTTACCAACTTGATTTAATGCTGTAGTTCTTTCATACTACCAGAGAGACAGAAAGACCAGCTGTGAGTGACAGCTTCCTAAAACACCACTCACATCTTCTGATCTGGATGCCAAGTTCATCTCTGTGATTCTATGAATGCCACGGAAATTTCAGAGTGTAACTTGATTTTAATGGTTGCAGTTAAATCTGTAAAAATCTGTAAGTCTTCCATAACGTGCCTGAGTTACAGTTCTTGTTAGGACACCTGAAACTGCCCTGCTTTCACACATTACAATCATTGCTGCTCCACCAGAAAATCACAGACTCCTTACTGTTTGCATCCTTATTCTCATTACTTGAAGGAATAAAAAGAGGGACTAAGCAATTAAGAAGAGCGACTACAGCGAAGTTGGTTTTTTTCCAACCACACAGCAACTACTATCACTGAAAAGCCTCCTCCAAGTTATCTTTTGTCTTAAACGAAGAGGAGGAGGGGGCAGAGCTTCATTTCGAACTCTGCCCGCTATCTCGGTAACGGCGGTCCCCGACACCGCACGCCGCGGGCCTTGCTTCCAAGGCAGGGCTTTCCCGGCATGGGAGAGGGAGTCCTCCAGCACACCGGCTCCGCAGCCAGCCGTGCCCTCCGGGGCGCCCCGTTACCGCCTCGCGGGACGGGCAAGTCGCCGCCGGGATGTCCCCCCTCGCCCGGGCCACCGCAGCCCAGAGCGCTCCTCCTGCCCGCGGGGACGCTGTGCCGGGGGTGCCGAAGCCCGACGGATACCGCGGCTCCAGCAGCGGCCGGGCGGGCTCCACGCCGTGCAGTGCAACGCCGTGGCGCAGCACGGGAGGCGGCGGAGCCGCCGCGGCTGCCGCGCCGCAGGTGCGCGGAGCCCTC
>VZTD01005408.1:50343-62375 GCA_013397725.1 Rhagologus leucostigma | reverse complement strand
CCGCCCGCCCGCCGCGGCTCGGGCCGCCGCTGCGTCAGGATGCGCTCCGCTGGCCGGCCTCAGCATCCTCCTGCGCCCGCCCCCGGCATGGCACGGCACGGCACGGCGCGGCCCGCGGGGGCACCTCTCCGCCCTCACCTGCGCCTCCCTCTTCTCCCCCCCACCGGTCCCGGCTGGGCTCCCTGCGGGGCTCCGTTTCGTGGGGCTGGCGGCGCTGAGAGGGAAATGGTCAAGTGCGATTGTTTGCTTTCTCCGCCACGGGCGTGCCTCGCCTGGCTTTGAGTGCACCTGAACGACTGGTACTCGCGTGGGAATGCCCGATGCCCTGCAAACGGGGGACATCTCCCAGGCTGCCGGCGGGGAGTGGAGTGCCCACGCTGCCTGCCCGCCCACAGCGTGAGTCTCCGGAGTATCCCAACACAGCCCGAGGCAGGAGGAGAAGCCTGTGGAATACATATATATAGTTATATAAAGAAACCTCACCAAAGATGAGTGTACCCTAATGAAAAAGAAGAGGACTGAATGCAACTTAATTTAAGAGTGCAAGCCTTGGAAACTTGTTTCCTCGGGGAAAAAAATGACCCATTAGGGAGCAGCAGTCACACCCCATTTGTTGTCTAAGTGGGAAAGAAAATAAAGCATCCAGTGGTTTCAGTATTATGTTCTCCATCACAAGAGTGTGTATATATTTGTGTGAAGCCTTGCTTGCAGAAAGCAAGAACCTAAGTTAACCAGCCTTGAAACAGGGATCAGCACTGTGTTAAAAAATGAGCACTTTCCTTTGAAACATGAAATGAAAAACAGCCAGAGCAAAATGGGACGTGACTGCAAGTTTACAAAGAGAAAAGAAGCACTGACAGTCACACAGAAGGTGCATGTCAGCTATTTTGCCCAGCTGTCTGTGGTTACCTGTAAATGTCTATATTTTGAAAATAGTTGTGTGAATGTGTTGTTCTTTTGAAAATCCCGTGTAAAAGCCTAAGTGCAGCTTCTACTGTAAGCTCTTCCTTTGGCTTTCTGCTGGACTGCTAACAGCAGGAAATACAGGCAACCACAAACAAATGAGAAATATATAATGCTTGCTACCATCAGCTAATAAATATGCAAAGCCCTTTAATGTGGAACATAAAAGAAAAGCTCTAAATATATGCTTCTCAGAAATGATAAATGCTTTCAACTGCATAGTGAATAGTGAAGCAAACCAGTGAGTATTTAAAACAGATTATTCACCTCATCAGCCACAGTCAGCCCACAAGTTATGGAAGAAGGTCCTTATCAGCTGCCACACCAGTTGTGGACACCCACTCATTAATAATAAAATAACACTTTTTGTCTTACAGTCCTGCAACATGGGAACTCAATAGCAGGATTTAAGCCCACATGCAGATTGACTCTCAGGTGACACAGATTTTCCCGCTTCTCCTAGAGAAGGAATCTTTTCTTTCTAAGCCAAGTATTTTAGCTTTCCTTCCATTTCTGCAGCAAACATTTCTCCATCCAGAACGGGAATTATAAGAGGGAGCTGAGCCAGTGATGAAGATTTAGGTAGCAGGTCATAGTCTACCACTGTCTGAAGGGGTTTTTTGCTTTACCCTCAGGACAACATGGAGAGGGATGAGCTTTCCAGGAGTTCTCAGAGTTACAGCAACAGTGATGACTACAATGTGAGATCTGCATCTCCAAACTGTTGCACTGCAAGTGTGAACTAGTGAGTATCAACGGCAGCACAGCTGCCTAAGCACAGAGCTCAGCAGAATTTTACTTACCTGTTGTAAAAACAGGTCACTCTTGTCTTTTTGGTCACTTTGCCTCTTTAATACCTTATACCATGTTGACCTGAGGTGCCTGAGAACGCTGTGAGACAAGTAACCCGCTTCTGTGTTTCAGCTAGTGCAGCGATAGTTTTTACTGCACAGAATGTGGCAGCCATCTAACAAGAAGACACCAGATAAACGAAACAATCAAAACCAAATAATCCACCCAAAGGGAAGAAACAAAAACCAACGAAGAACAACCAAAAAACCCCAACCAAGCAGTGAAAGCAAACACTGCCCAGTTGCAACTTCATGGTGTAAATCCATCAGATGCATTTTGCATCACATGTTAAGACTGCCGTCCCTTCCTTAATCAAAAAGCATTCTAGACTTTTTTTTCCTCTTACAAAGAGAAGGCTCTTAAAGGTCTCTTAGCATTGTAAATTATGCAGGAAAAAACCCACAAACTTACTTCAACACATATCAAAGTGCACCCCTTTTTGCCGTATCTTGGAGGCCAAACAGTCCTCATGAAGCTAGCGTTTGGAAAGATCACCTGAAAAGTCAGGTACTCGAGGAACCGGCATTAAAGAGTACGGCAATTATAAGAAAACACAAAGCAACACATAGATAAATTTAATTCAGTTATCAGAAAAAGCCGAGCTGATGGAGCATATTAAAAAATACACCGCTTGAACTTGCAGAATATGGTTCTGACTCAGAGGAAGGTTATCAGCTACTTCTGTTGCTGCCAAGACCATGGCATGTTACTGAGGGGTCTACCGAAGCACTCACCTGGCTTCGTAGTGCAGTCCTTGGAAGGTCTGATGGGAGATCTCAGTACCAGGTAATGACAGCTGCAAGAACTGGTTGGGTGATGGGCAGACACGTGCTTGAAATGTATTTTAGATTCATCAGTCTCAGAACACCTCAGTGCAACAGCCACCTTCCCATTCTTTCTTAATCTAGCTGGTCACTGAATGACTTTGCTTTGGGATAAGTACATGTGGATGGCCTAAGGGACAGTAGCCTGCTTACCTAGGAATTGCTGCTAGATACAAAGTTATATTTAGGGACAGCAGGGAGCACTAATGAGCTTGAGTAGTGCTTTGATATCTGGATGATTCTGCATGGAGCCAAATTACAGAATATAATAGTCAAGGATTTTCCCTTCAATGGCTGATAATAACAGCAACTTTAGCTCTTTCAATTAATGTTTTATATGATTTGGGTTTGTTTGGGTTTTTTCCAAGTACTCAAAGAATAATCCATAAATAAATCTGCTATGGCTGTAAACACTGCCTGCCGTGGGTCAGACCTTGAGTTCCAGTACGGGTAGACGAAATACACAAATCACTGTCCCCACAGGGGTGCCCTGCATGACACACTAACCTCCTTCCCCAAGGCCCACACCTCGCCATTGCCTCGAGCGTGGGTCCCTCATGGGGCTCTCACAGCCAGGTCATTAGCACACACAGCACTTAGTCATTGCTCAGAGATCACGGTGCCATAAGTAAACAGTGACTTCACTAAAATTTATGAAGTCTGAGACAGTTCAGATTTTACTCAGTTCCCTTCTACAACAGGATTAGGAACTCCAACACTAAAATATTTCATCTGAAGACAGATGATCTGGGCATTAGGCTTCTCCAGACCATATCCTAAAGAGTGGGAGTTGGGGATTGAGCTAGCAGTGAATCAGTAGTTCAGGGAGTAGGTTCCTGTAGTCAGGAAAGTGTGAGTTTTGCTCATGAGGGCACAAAGTCCACAGAAAAGCTGGCTTCCTAGGTATCCTAGAGATCCTGTTACACAGCAGAAAGTTTGAATGACCTCTGAAGGACCTGGTTCACAAGGCAAACAAATTGCTTATACCAAGGCCATAATTTTTTTGCATATACTTTGTTATCTTCGAGGGGATTACCTTTGACACACACACCGTATAATTGTAAAATACATCCAGTAACCAAGCTGAAATTAGCAGTGAGGTAATTGAAGGACTGGGCATACCAGGCAACACGCAAAACATGAAAATAAACAAGAGATTCCACACATATGGGATCTCTTTTGTTTCAATCTTAAGTACTCATCTAAAAAAAAATCACTTTATATAAAAAAAAATTGTAAAAAACCAAAAACGGCATTTGCATCCTGAAATAAAAGGTTTCTCTCATGTAAATATTAAACCAGTAACTTGAAAACTGTATATAAAATATTAATGCATATATCTAAAAACCCTAGGAGTATTAAAATATACATAAATTACAAAGAAAATTATATTTAAATAGCAAAAGTTCTACTGTTCAGTGGGGGCAGAGTTGAGTCAGAAGGTGAAACTTGAATTCACATAGGGTTTCTACTTTCTTTTACATTACAAAATCTGTACAAAACCATCACATATTTGCTGCATGGTTGAGAAAGCAAAAAGATACAAAAAATACTGCATTATTTGACAGCAGTATAAAAAGACTCGGGATTTTCATGCTTGTATTCCAAAGGGACCTGTCACTCCCTAAAATCCACTAGAAAATGCAGGACTATCAGTGATATATTTGGCCACAAGTGCCCCAGTAAAAAAGACCTGGAGTGTCATTGAAATCTGCAAGGCTGTATCGCAGCCTGCCTGGCACTGATGGTCCTGTTGGCCTCCACATTCCTTGAGTGCACTTGTGCACTCCAACCACGGCTCACAGTGGGAGAAGTGGTAAGTCAGAAGAAGGTATTTTCTCCCACTGCTTAAGTTAAGCAATCCCTACGAAGATTCAGAACAGAGAAAGGGAAGAACATTACAGTACTGCCTACCAGCAGAGAATGACGGGTTGAGTGTACTGTACAAACTTCTCAGCAAATTTCCTGCAGATGTCATCTGGAAGCTCAAACTCCAATCAGCATTTGTCTGAGTTAAACTGGATTGCACAATACCACATCTGAAATTTGCTGATGAGAACAAACTTTACATCGATTTTAATCTATACAGTACAACTACCACAAAGGCAAATGCCAGCTCCCAGTCTTTGGTTTGGAGCGTACAAAGTCAGTGAGATGATTATTGCAATGCACCGGGTCCTGGGACTTGCCAAGATTTTTATATCAGTAGGATCAAAACGTTTCTTTGGTACACTCTTCTCTTTTCAGGGAATATATAGCCAGTTATTCTAATCTAATTCTAATCTAGTGATTCTAATATCATTCTCTGGAAAACCACAGCAGGCAGTGTACTCTCTCAGTTTCTCATGCTGCATTTCCAAGAAGTGTCTCTCCTCTGAGGACCAAGTTTGTTCCCAAAAACTTCTTTCACCATGGGTTCTCTCTAGCTGCTTTCACACAGTCTCTTTCACACAAACTCTTACAGGCTTGTTAACAGCCCCAGAGAAACCCTGCAGCTACCACTGCTGAAAGATTTACGGGTTTTGCATGTGGCACAACCAGGGATATCAGATGCATACAGTTAATTCAGTACCTAGAAGAACCTGATTGTTTCATGCTGAATGCAGAGTGGCTGCCACTTCCACATATCTCTTCAGCCTACAATGAATTTTAAAAAAATTACCACACTAACGATTTGGTAATCCAAAAAAAGGTACTCTTTATCTCCTGTCCAAGCCACAAATCAGAGCTCTGTTCCCCTGATTGTATTTGTGCACAGACAAAGAATATAGCACCTAACCAACAAAAAAGTTCCTTTCTTAAGTAGGTAGAGAGATATTTGCAGGCAGTGTTGATAACTGGAGAAAGGAGATATTGCCTGCCTATAGCTTGAACAGTTCTTCCTTTTATAGAATTTGTCTAGATGAATGTTTGCTAAGACTCCAATTCAAATACAGTCTAATCTTACAACAACCAACCACATTTTTTCAACATTATTATTGCAGGTAGGATTAAATTTGATCGTTACTGTAACAATGGCAGTCATCATAAAATACATAAAAACTACATTAGCATCAGTTACCTGGTGGCCAGTCCAGCAAAATATTCACAGCCAGGCTTTGAATAGTTCTCAGCATTCCAAAAGCCCTGCTTAAGGAGTGCACAGAGAAATAGTCCCCACCACACACATTTCTGTGTATCCTTTTATACTGTTCTTGTTACTGGGTGGAATTTGGATGCTCATGGACAGAATTCTCTTGCTGTTTCCGTGGCTGCTACACATGCGCTTTGAAAGAGCTCCAAGTGTGTAGACCAGTTTTGGCTGGTTTTATAGTTCCTTTTTGTCTTTTGGGGTTTTTCTGACTTCTGATACTCGTGTCATATGATTTGAATTTTACATCATTCGTCTGCAGTGTTAGTTGTCTAACTTCAAATGTGTTTAAAGCACTTTTCCAGACAGGAATGATCCTCAAAATTGAGGTCTTTATGAGGAATCATATTTTACACCACGTCTAATTTGCATAAACCAAGGTAAAGTCCAGCAAAATAAAACTTCTGCTCTGCACGATTATGTCAGGTTCCTAGTCCATTTTGTGAGCAAAATAAGTATTACAGGAAAAACGTGTATGATATACAACATGTATTTCAAGTTTGTTCATCTTGTCAGCATCTAATCTGTATCCAAAGTCTGTTATTAAAGTAATTAGCACCATGATTTTTAAATAATAATATGCAACAATATTCAGTTTCTGATACAGCTTTCTTTATAGCTTCTGGGTTCTGTCATTAATTCCTTTCCAAATTACTGTAAGGACTGTTGCTCTTTATTGGTCTGGCTCTTTTAATTACGTAAAAGCTAATATGGACAGGATTTGAAGTTGCAATTATCTTTGTTGTTGAAGTTCCTTGCACATGAGAGGCTCTGTGGTGTAAGAGCTAAGTATGCTTGTAAGTGATTGCTAAATGGAGGCTTGGCAACCAGGGAAGAGATGTGGACTAACTACACGGAAAAAATACACCAGACACACTAAAAAAGCGTACTTCAAAAGCGCACCTTTAATAGTAACTGCTCAGAAATAGTAATCTTATTACTTCCTTGTAGAAGCAGCATTTTAAGATACATTTTCTCCCTGCCACTTTCCAGAGCCAGTGGGTGGCTCCATCTTACTAATGCTTTGAGTGCTTCCAAAATTAATGGTTTTACATCAGTGCATTCTGTTGGTATTGTAAGTGATGTTGAAATATAGACTGCATAACTTTTACATCCTGGGTCTTACGAGACAGATACAAGATGAGGAGATAAAATAATAAATCTGTTGCTAAACCTGTACTTCCAGTGGAGGCCAGAATCTTTTAAAGTAACAAAATACTCCTGGAGAAGCAATTTTTATTCTCCTATGGACTGGAATAGAAACAGTATAGCTCTCCTAGACATTTTCTTCAGCTATGCCTGATTTCTTTTTGAAGAGACTAAAGAAAAGAAAATAGTCTTTCTGTAACTCTGTGGTCTTCTTTATTTCCAGTCTGTCCCTGCAGACTGAACTTATTCCAGACTGCACGTGACTGTGGCCTGCAAGCAGTAGCTGTACACTACCTCTGCCAGCAGCCTTCCACACCCAGGCAGAAAAATCCATGTATTTTCCTGACTGTGCTCCAAGTGTCAGACATAACCCCTTGCTCTCACTGTCACTTTTGAATCACACTTCTGCAGCTCTACTTATTACTCTGGACTGAAACTACTGTAATATTCACATTTTTTTACACTCTCAACATGGTAGATAAATAAAATCAAGGTTTCAGACAATTTTGCTTTGTTGAGAACTTCTCTGGAGTATTTACGTTAATCCACTGATTTTGATCACATCCCATGAATCAATTTTTATGTGGTAAAGCATACTTTCATTTCTTATACACAATTAAATTTGGTAAGACTCTTGTGCAAACCTGGAGTTGGCATTGAAAGATTTAACTAGGATTACACTGATAAAATAAAGTCCATACAATGAAGAAGTTTTCAAAACCTAAGGAACAACCATGTAAAAAACCCAGCTAATTTTCCATTTCTTATCCACATTAATCCTATTGAAAGTCAATCAGCTAGCCATCGTATAAGCATATCATAGTATTTCCTTTGCCATTATTAGGAAAATTTAAATCATTTAACAATAACTTCTGTGTTTAGAGCTATGTATATCTAAACTTTAGATAAATATTTTCTTAGGCTTCCCTGTACAGAAATTAGTGAACTAGGACATGTTCAGGTTGTAGTATGGTAGGAAGCATACTCTTTTACCTATAACTAGGCTCAGATAATTTTGTCATTCCTTCTGCTCTGCAGTCAAACTGAGAACATACTTGTGTCACTTACAAGCAACAAAGAAAAGCCACTCTCATTCCCTCTTACCTATTTTTTTTGTTTGTTTGTGTTTGTACTGCAAACTGGAAAAATAAGAAGAGTTATTTACAACACTCCTTTTACATTTCGTGAACATCATACCCTAAAGCTCTGAGGTTCAGTATAAAAAAAAATTGGATGAGGTAATATACACAAATACTTAATGTGATTTTTAAAACATTTAACAGCTTTAATTTGATTTACTGAACCCAAATGTCTCAAAGTTTGACTCGTTTATCAAACTGCTAATTTTTTTTCTCAGTACTGGCAAATCCTGTTGGGTGCAGAAAGCCATCATGCACTAAATTCTCTTCAGAAAGGACTTCAGACAATGTATTGACTGAGTTTGCATAGCTTAAAACAAATTCTAAAAATTGTTGGTAAAGTTTCAATCAACACAGCTGTAATTTGATGATTATTTACTTCACAATGAGGACTAAGTGTGACCAACAGAACACTGCAGTATAGCTTATCTGAGCTACTCTCCTCAGAGTGAACACATTGTATTAACACTCACTGCCTTGTATTTACTATGAATGCATATTCAGGATTTGATTTGAACCCCTAAACGACTCCATAATTTTGGGCCTTAACTGCTTGAAAAACAGTCTTACTCCCCTTAAGATTCAGGAAGCTCAGATTATTCAGTGTATCTGAGCCCTCTCTTTTATAAGAAGCAGATGTCCATGATGATGGATGTTCCTGGTAAGCTTTAAGAGGCCTGTGCACTTTTATAATAGTTCACCAATGATGAGATTCCATTAGGAATTACCATGGGAATGGTTTTTTTCTACTTTGAATTTGGCAATATTCTGAATACAACAGACATTTCCTAGTATCCTTGGGAAGGAGATAGGTACAGTAAAGGCAAACAGAAATAACTCCAGGAAAGTGAAATTCTCTCATTCATATTTGATGCTACCCTTCTCTAAAATTAGGCAGCTAATTTAAGTAGAAAATGAAGCTTTACCGAATTCCATAAATTCAATATTAGTCAATTAGTCAAACCAGAAAGGCTCAGAAAGACACTGAAAATATTCCTAATAGCCATAAAATATACCAAATGCCATTTTAAAAAGTATTTAAAGATATAGCATATGGAAAATTCTTTAGGGGCTAAGAAGTACTTAGTGGGTTTTCTGGTAGGTATTCTTGAGGTTTTTGGCTTTTAATTCTAGAATGTTCATCCTTTGCCATCATATTTTAATTTCACCCATTAATAAATATAATAAATAAAACATCAGAAGACTTTTACATTCCATTGTCTCCTATTTCAGCTATGTGAATGTACTCTGGAATTCATGAAACCATACAAGATTTTTTATGTAACTACATCAGAGATTCAGAATCAAGTTCTACATTCTGACAACATTAGAAATAAAAATAAATTTAAATGATAGGAAGAAGGCAGCCATGCCACCTCCAGAAAATGGTCTTCAAAGAAGAAGCATCAGGACAAATTTCCTAAGATGTACATACATCATTAAATGATGAAGACTAATATGAAATTCTTCCATGTTATTAAAGAAATAGTAAGTGTAAAAATATTTAATAGTCCTAATAGACTGAAAGGGAAATCCTCACTCAACTCACATGAAAAGGATCCACATATTTTATTGGATCTACAACTTAATTAAGGACATCTTAAGTGCTTAACTGAAGCATATACAATCTGTTGCTGTTAAGTCAACCATTCAGCTGAGTTTTATCCAGTCATCTCTCCAGTTGACTACTAACATGAATTATATCTGCACAAATCATATGAGCCACACAAGCAGGAAGTCTGAATGTAATTGCCTTCATCACATTGCCTATAGGCTCTTGTGTTTGTACAATTCAATCAGCTTTCTCCAGATCTTTTTGTCCTCCCTGCAGCAGCATCTGCAGAGCAGACTTCTGCCTGTACAGTGCGTGCAAACTCTGCCAGAGCATGCTCATGTTTTGTTATCCTGGGACTGAGTAAAAGAGATCTCTTGGCAAGACTCCCTGCACAGACAAGGACGTAAAACAGCTATTAGATAACATCACACCAGTCTAACATGGCTCATCTTTCAAAATGTGAGGATATGAATTATGAAAAAAAAAGGTACCAAATAGAGAAGCTTGTTTAAGCTGGTTACAGCAAAAGCCACTGGGTGTGCACTGTAGGCAGGCTAGTCAGTTGCTCTTCATGTTAGCAAAATCTCAGCAACTGTTGTGACAGAGCAATTAAAAGTTTTAATTCTGGGAATGGGATTAGCAATTGTCATGTTTCCAGGGTCAAAGTGACAGCTGATATTTTTGAGCCCGTTCATTTGGATCTCCCAAGAACTCTCATCCAAATGAAGTATTTTTCTCTGTCTCACAATTAATAAGCCATAAAATGGAAAAGATGCATGCAAATTCAATTACTTTAGCACAATCATACAGCTATAACAGCAAAATATGCACCCAGTCACAGGGCGCCTCAAAGAAATCATTGCAGTCTGTTAGTAATTTGAGAACTGGCCTGTTTCAGTAACAGCCTAATAACTTTGAAGGTTCTGGTCTTTGTTAAGAATTTCTTAATAGGTATGTGAAATACAGGCAGCTCCAGATCTCAATTAAATGGCCAGAGACAAACAATTAAAAATAAATAAATAAATGAACGATACATATATCATTCATAATGTTATTTGAAGTGCCGTGCAAAGGGACTAAAATTTCATGTAGACTCGGAGACTTAATGTGCTTTCTGAGAATTTATTCCCAGGTTTGATTGACGTAAAAATCTGAAGGGGGCACACATCATGCCCTCCTGAAGCCACCGGGTGGAGCAGCTCTCACAGGCGCAGCAGATGCTTCTTCGCTGCACAGGAAAACTTCAACGCTGGTCGGCAGCATCGCCGCGTTTGATCCCTGCAGAGCTTTAAAAATGTTGCTAGGTTAGATATATTTGGATAATAACAGCAAGAATACTTGGTATCTAAGAGTATTTCCACAATTTTCCATGATCTTGCCCCTCTTCTCAGCCCCGGTGAAGCCGTATCTGGAGTGCCATGTCCAGTTCTGGGCTTCACAGGGCTAGAGAGACACGGAGCTCCTGGAGCAGATCCAGGAAAGGGCTACAGAGATGATTGAGGGACTAGACCATCTCTCTTATGGCGAAAGGCTGAGGGAGTTGGGCCTGTCCAGCCTCGAGGAGAGGCAACTGAGAGGGGAGCTCATCAATGTCTATCAGTATCTGAGAGGGGGGGTGTCAGGATGCAGCCAGGCTCTGCTCGGTGGTGCCGAGCGATAGGACAAGAGGCAACCGGCAGAAACCGAAACAAGGAAGTTCCACTTGATCATCAGGAAGCACTTCCTTACTGTGAAGGTGAGCGAGCACCGGAACAGGCTACCCAGAGAGGTTGTGGAGTCTCCCTCACTGGAAATGCTCAAAAGCTGTCTGGACAGAATCCTAACGTGCTCTAGAGGGTCCTGCTTGAGCCGGGGTGTTGGACTAGATGACCCCATCGGTGATCCTTCCCAGACTTACCCACCCAGTAATTCAGTGATTTAAAAGTATGACTGGATCAATGCTTTAGGAAATACTAAAACGGAGTTAGCCACGGCATGGCTGATGCCTTAATCAAATTTTAAAGGCAGACCTTTATCACCAAATGGTAGTACAGAATTCAACGGGCATCAATGTACACTTCAACATTCACTGCAGAAATTTTTGTTTCTATTGAATTCGCGTGTGTTGCTGAGGCTGCAAACGGTGAATACCGTGCTAGGAACGGGTGGAAGAGAAACGCCCGACCAGACTGAAAAGCCTGAGACAAAGAGAGTTCGGGAGAAGACCAGGTAACTTCAGCACAAGGACCGACTGCGGGGAAAGAGAGCAGGAGACACGACACGGGTGTCCCGGGTTCCCACAGAAGGGGAGAGGATCACGGCCCCGGGCAGCCGCGCGGGGCGGCGGCGTCGGGGCAGGAGGAGGCGCTTTGGCCGCTTCCCGCAGGGCTGCGCTGGGGCCGCCCCGCGCCCGGAGCCTGCGGGCGGGCCCGCACCCGCCT
>VZTD01005408.1:5754-50306 GCA_013397725.1 Rhagologus leucostigma | reverse complement strand
GGCGGGGGGCGGCGCTGCGGCGGTGCCCGGGGCGGAGGCTCGGCGCCGCCGGAACCCGGCGGTGCGGGTGCGGTGCGGGCGAGGATGCCGTGCGGTGCGGTGCCGTGCGGTGCGTAACCGGCCCTTTGTGCTTCCCCGCAGGACCACGGTCGGGTCGCGGCTGGCAGAGAAGGTAGGAGCGTGTGGGAGCCGCCGCCTCGGAGGCGTGCCGGGGCGGGCAGGCACCTACCTGCGCCGGGCCGACGGCCTTCCACCGGGCTGCTGGTCCCTCGAGCCGGGTTTGGCTGGCGCAGTGTCGCCTGCGCCGACTTCGGCTCAGTGCCGTGATGCAACAGCTGTCGCTGTTACAAAGCTGCCTTAGTATTGTTTTGCTAATCATCATGGTATAAACGGTGATTCATTCTGTGGTGCAAGAAGCCTGTAATTTCTTAGGTGTCGTCTTTGTAAATTCTGAAATCATTGTTACCTCACCTGATCTAGCTGAACGATCCATAATTAATTTATTTTTTTCTTAGTTGGGATGGAAATTCTACGATGCAGATGATTATCATCCTCTAGAGAATAAAAAGAAAATGGCAGAAGGGATACCACTAAATGATGAGGTACCTTGAATAAGCCCTGAAAGAACTGTCATCCACGTATTTATCTCTGTAATTTCATGCACATCTTCTTAAAGTAGATTGTGGTTTACTATGTAGATTAGTTTGACTGTAAACATAGGTCTGCAAGGTGAGGGAGCCTTCTTGTGTTAAAAAGGATTCTGCGTAAAAAAGTAGTTTATCAAATGCTTGGGAGTTCACAAGGGGTGTGCTGCTCTTTCAGGATGTGAGAAATCTCCCCCTCTATACTCCACACACAGAGTTGCAGTTTTGGATTAGAATCATAGAATTTTGAGAATATCCTGAATTGGAAGGGACACACAGGAACCACAGAATCCATCGCATGGCCCTGCACAAGAAAACTCCAAAAATTTATTACCCTTCTCTCAAATCACATTTCATAATTTATCACCACTCCTGCTTAACTTGGGAGGTACCAGATGACTGGAGGTTGGCCAGTGTGATGCCCATCTACAGGAAGGGTTGGAAGGAGGATCCAGGGAGCTGCAGGCCTGTAAGTCTGGCCTCAGTGTCAGGAAAGCTTCTGGAACAGATTGAGTACCATCACATGGCATATGCAGGACAACTAGGGCATCAGGCCCAACCAGCAGGGGTTTGGGAAAGGCAGGTCCTGCTTGCACAACATGACCTCCTTCTATATTCAGGTAAACTACCTACTGAATGGGGGAACGGCTGTGGATGTAATCTTCCTGGAGTTTAGTAAAGCCTTTGATGCCATTTCCCAAAGCATCCTCCTTGAGAAACTGGCTTCCCATGTCTAGGATGAGTGCACTGTTTGCTGGGTTAAAACCTGGCTGGATGGTCAGGCCCAGAGGGTGTTGGTGAACGGAGCTACAGTTGATTGTTGGTCACTGGTGGGTTTCCCCAGGGATCAGCATCGCGGCCAATCCTGGTTAACATCTTTATTAATGATATGGAGGGGATTGACTGCATGCAGCAAGTCTGCAGGTGACACCAATTTGGATGGAAGTTTTGATATGCTGTAGGGTGGGAGGGATCTGCAGAGGGATCCAGACAGGCTGGGTCAATGGGCTGAGGCCAGTCATATAAGTTTCAACAAGATGAAGTGCCAGGTCCTACCCTTGGGTCACAACAGCCCCAGGCAGGACTACAGGCTTGGGGCAGAGAGGCTGGAAAACTGTCCAGCAGAAAAGGACATTGGAGTGCTGGTCGGCAGCAGCTAAACGTGAATCAGCACAAGCTCAGATGGCCAAGAAGACCAATGGCATCCTGGCCTGTATCAGCAATAGTGTGGCCAGCAAGATCAGGACAGTGATGGTCCCCCTGTACTTGGCACTGGTGAGGCCACACCTTGAATGCTGGGCTCAGTGCTGGGCCCCTTAATTCAGGAAGGACATTGAGGTGCTGGAGCATGTCCAGAGAGGGGCAATAAGGCTGGTGAAGAGTCTGGAACACAAGTCTGTGAGGCATGGCTGAGGGAGTTGGGGGTGTTTTTACCCTGGAGAAAAGGAGGCTCAGGGGAGACCTTATTAGTCTCTACAATTACCAGAAAGGAGGTTGTGCTGAGATGGGAGTCAGCCTCTTCTCCCAGGTAACAAGGAATAGGACAAGGGAAAATGGTCTCAGGTTGTGCCAGGGGAGGTTCAAGTTGGATATTAGGAAAAGTTTCGTCACTCAAGAAGTGGCTAAGCATTGGGACTAGCTGCTCAGAAAAGTGGTGGAGTCACCATCCCTAGAAGTATTTTAAAAACCAAGTAGACAATTAATGCTATGGTTTAATTATCATGGTGGTATTCAGTCAAAGGTTGGACTTGACAGCCTTGAAGGTCTTTTCCGAGCCTAATGATTCTATGATTCTGAATTGCAGCATGTGCCTGAGAGCGCTGCCCAAACACTTTGGAACTCTGTCAGGCTGGCGCTGTGACCACTTCCCTGGGGAGCCTGTTCCAGTGCCTCACCACTCTCTGGGGTGGGGCTTTTTCTAATATCCAATCTAAACCTCCTCTGACACAACTTCAGGTCATTCCCTCGGGTCCTGTCACTGGGCACCACAGAGATCAGTGCCTGCCCCTCCTCTTCCCCTCACGAGGAAGTTGTAACTGCAATGAGGCTTCCCCTCAGTCTTCCCCAGGCTGAACAGAACAACTGACCTCAGCCACTCCTCATGTGGCTTCCCCTCAAGACCACTCACATCCTCACTGGCCTCCTTTGGATGCTCTCTAATATATTTATATTCTTGTATTGTGGTGCCCAAAACTGCACACAGGACTCGAGGTGAGGCCACCCCAGTGCAGAGCAGAGCAGGACAATCCCATGGACTGGCAATGCTTGAAGTACTAATAGCTTAATGGTGCAGCTTGAGAAAAAGGATTTTTCTATTTGCCATCAATTAAGACAGTGGGTTTACAGTTAAAGCCACTTTTCCTGTACAGAATCAGGAAGAATTTAAAAAGTTCATGTCCACTACTTCTAGAGAGATATACACTTATAAATGTAAAGACTTTTAAACAAAGAATATAAAGTAAACAATGCTGGTGAACACATGAAATCAATCTAAAAACATACCCAGCTTAGAAACAGGGCAAGAGGCAGTAACAGGATCTTTTGAAAAAGACTTTAAGGATTTAGCTGTAATAGAAAAATTTTGCAAAGCTCCTATTTTTTTTTTTTTTGCAAGGCTTCCATTTTGTTTTTCATCCCTCAAATCTTTTGAGAGAAGTCCTTAGCCAATTTAGATTGAAAAAAAATATTCTAAATTCTGGTTAAAAACTTGGATCTTTCATGAGTGGCTGGAAACCTGTATGTTGTCTGTAGCAGCATTGTACACTTGAATGACTGAACCATTGGTGCATGGTGCTTAGCAAGAGGAAAGCATCTCTTCTGAAAAATGAGAGGTGCAAAATTGTGAGGGCCTTCTTGAATGCCAAGGGGAAGTTATTCTGTAATGACAGTAACAAGAAACTGTTGCATTTATTTGTCCATGTTATCATTTGTTGTGCTCACCCAGCAGTAACAGCATTGAAAGATTAAATGGGAGCAGTTGTTCAGTGCTCATTAGGCATGATAAAAGTCTGCAGCATCTTAAAATTTCAGATTAAATAAGCATCTGATCAATCACTCACATTGTGTTTGTCTAAGTAATGGGCACAAGTTTTGAGAAATTGTGGCTATGGTTACATTTATTTGTGATAGCTACTGACATAAATATAATTATTGCAGATAACGAAATTTAGATTTGTCTGTTCCTGAAAGCTTCAACTTGGATCCAAAACAGGGATGGGGAGGTGTGTATGACACTATATAAGGGAAAAGAAATAACAGCTCAAGCTGTACATTTGAATAGTATAATAGAAGCAAGAGATAAGTCCTTCAGAGGTTTACAAGGTGCATACTACACCTGCATACATATTACTTCCTTCATATACTTGTAGGTATGAGTAATATAAAAAGTACTATTCCACTAAAAGCATCTTATTCATAATATGACTAGCACTTCTTATTAGTCTTCAGGCAGTGGTAGCAAATCTATAGAGGAAGAAAGAGATTCACAACTGAACTTGCTGTACAGTTTAATGCTAATTTTTACCTCTAGTCAAATATCTGAGATGCTAGAACCAATAGTTTCAAATTAATTTCTAAAGAATTTTTAACTAACATATTTTCTTTCTAGGACAGGATTCCTTGGCTTTGTGCATTGCATAATATACTAAGGAGGTAAGAGAATATCTAGTTTTAAAAATTTTTAGCTAAAGACAGAAGTACCAAAAGTGTTTTTCCCCACTGCATTGCAAAGTAGAAATGTATGTGGTAGTGTAAAGAAATACTGCAGCTAGTAAAGTCATTCTATTTTTACTGATTTAAGCTGTCATAGTGATTGCTGATGGTGAGCTAATCCCTGAGAAATAGTGGGAAATCGTTGCAATGATGGTTGTTTTTCTACTATCTGGGTAAAAATAATTTCAAGGGTCCAGTTTATTAATAAACCTGACATTAGCTACTTACAAAGAACATAACCACAAAATACACCAGTAATAATAGTAGGATAAAATACTGTTATTTTGAATAAGATACCGTGCCAAGTTTGTTTGACACTGTTTGAGTTTGATTGAGTGTACTCTGCTAATTTGCAGATGACACCAAAATGGGAGGAGTAACTGATGCAGAGGGACCTTGAAAGGCTGTAGAAATGGACTGGTAGTAACCTTTTAGAAAGTGCAAAATCCTGCCCCTGGGAAGGAACAACACCAAGCACTGGTACGGACACTGAGGGGCACTCAGCAGGAAAGCAGCAGAAAAGGGCCTGAGGGAGCCGTGGTGGACAACCCAAGTTGGACATACGCCAGCAATGTGCTATTCTGGCAAGGCGGGCCAGCAAAATCCTGGGCTATATTAGACCAAGTATTGCCAGCAGGTCAAAGGAGGTGATCCTTCCCCTCTCCCTTTGCACTGGTGAGGCCACACCTCAAGTGCTGTGTCAGTTCTGGGCTCCTCGTTATGAGAGAGGCATGGACATGCTGGAGAGCATCCAACGATGATGAAGGGACTGGATCATGTTCCAAATGAGGAAAAGGTTGGGAGGGCAGGGACTGTTTGGCCAGGCTTTACACTTGCTTGTGCACACTAGGTGAGCATACTTCATTGGAGCACAGGTTAATTCACTGAGAAATTTGTCTGGATTGATCTGCTGGATCCGTTGCTTTATGTTACGTGATAGCTCATTGAGCCATCACTAATGGCTCAATGCCACTGCCCAGCTCTGGAAACTTTATAAAACAGTACTTTAAAAGAGCCTAATGCCAATGTTTAATTATCAGTACTTATTAGTAGCTGAGGCTGTCGCTGACCTATCTAGGTGATAATGGTAGGTATTAAAAGTTCTTACTTCCCTTTGAACCAAAGTCTGATGACCATAGAATGATTTTTAGATAGGTTTATACCTGATTTTAATTTTATTACAGAATATATTTTCTTAGGCAGGAATTTTACTCACTCTTCGTAGAGACAACTAATTCTGGATTTGCTTTTTGGTGGAACAGACACACCCAAAGTTAAATGCTTTATTTTAAGAGATCTTGTCAGCAGAAAATACACATGCAAAGCATTCACCTGCAGTCTCTTGTTTAATCTGAACTAAGCATATATGCAATGCTGCCAATGAGTTGCAGGAAACATAAAATAAAATATTACAGTTAAATGTGAGACAGTGACAACAGGTGTTGAAAATACTGAGTATTTAAGAACAGTGGTCTGTACTGTTTATCAGCCACTTACCTTTAGAGAGAATACTATAGTAATTTTATAGATAATGGATAGATGTTTCTATGGATATTTAGTTCCTGTTCTCAGCAATTATGGAAATTATCTTGACACTTCCTTGTGCTAGAATTGAATTTAATTTAGGAAAGAATGGTGGCTAATAGACAAGGTCCCTAAGACTGAGATTTTACGAGGAGGTTAGCTAGCCTGACCTCACTTTCAAATCACATCTTTACCTGGATTAGAAATTTAGTTTCAAAATCCTGTCAAAATTACTCAAATACCACTGTCAAAATGCCAGTACTCCCCTGGCTGCCCTTCTTGAGGAGCTAGGGCTTGTCTACCTTGTTCAGCAGAACTAACAAGTCATTTTTATTATACCACATGTAGATATGTAAAGATTGTTGCTTTTTTTTTCTTTTTCATAGAGAAGACGCATCTAGACAAGATGCAATTCTGGCCTGTTCTGCGCTGAAGAAGATGTACAGGCGTGTGTTAATTAGTGGAGCATCTGGAATTGAAAGCAACCAGCCAGAGCAACCAGGAGAAAACCCAGCACTGAATATCCTCTTTGTTCATTTGGATGGACCTATGGACATCATTGCTAGCCGCCTGGAGAAGCGGAGAGGTCATTTTATGCCACCTGAACTTCTCAAGTCTCAGTTTAATACTCTGGAGCCACCTAGTGCACCAGAAAACTTCATTACTGTCAGTCTAGAAAAATCTCTCCCTGAAATAGTGCTACAGATTGAGAGCGCCATTCTTCAGGGTGAGGCTTTGCTGGAGTAATTTTCTGAATGACACACACAGAAATTCCCCAAAGGATATCAAGGCTATGAGACAGGATTTTAATTATTACATTGATTATTAAATCAAACCAACTTATTTTTAAGAGCTGCTTTACTACTCTTGGTTTTTTTATCATTGTTCTGTAAAAGACATGAGATGTAATTTGCAAGAACTGTTAACTTTTTAAACCCTTCACTCTATGAAGTTAAAATCCTCATTTTAGTAAGAGCCTGCCTTTGAAAATCCTGGCAAGGGTCACACACAGTAATTTATTTTCTTAATTTTAATATTTCCTCTGTCCAACACTGAGATGGGCACATCTGCTATTACAAGATTAAATAATTTATAGCTTTGTTAAAAACAGCATAATTTTTCTAGAAGAGGCAGGAACATACATGACGAAGTTCCATACCTGACACTACCCCTGTCTCGCTGCTGTATTGTCATCAAGTTCCATGTTTGTGTCCTTGCTGACCTCATCAGAGCACTGATGACTTCATGAGAACTTTTCTGAACTCCTACTGTATGCATTGACCACCAAGCTGAAAAATGTGGGAAAAAAAAGGTAGTGGGGGTAATGCAATATACAAAACTTAACTGAATGGAAAGCTTTAGAAATAAAGCATAAGTGGCATCATTCTGGCTCTGAACTTAGAGCTTTCGTGTACAAAGTGTACACATTGCGTTCGAGTGTGAGCCAACCAGTGATTTAAGGTCCTGAATGCAAGGTTGATAGACATTTCCTTCTTTTCAAAAACTTCGTCTTTGGCAGCTGGATCTTCTCCTTCGCTTCCCATTGCTGGTGGGTACCTCAGTGCATATCCATACAACTGCTTAAAGCTTTTGCTCAAACTATTCTTAATACATATTTTTCTCATCTTTTTTGATGAAGTTGAGAAGAGAAGAAAATCCCAAATATCCAATTGGTCACCTAGCTCACAGAATTTAAGAATAAAGTCATTTTTTACTGCCAAGGTGTTTTTCAGAAAGTACTTCCTGTCATGTTATACAACACATGCCTTTTCAGCGTAATGTTATGAAAACTTCAGATAGTTTCTGTAAGAAAGATTTGAGTCTTGTCCGAATGGAGACACCTCCATGTGCTGTTACATATGGATTATTTTTAGTGTGCCATGCAATTTTTTTTTATTCCTGGGATGATGGATGAATTCCTGTAGAAGAACACCTCATGTTTGAAAGCATCTTTAGTGTAAATTTTACCTCGGTAAGTAGTTGAAAAATATTAGTCATGGTTCTCACTATGTACGAAAATAGTAAGGGCTTTGTGGTTTCCTAGACAAACTACTGTGCTTAAATTAGTGCAATAAATGGGCATTATCTTACTGAAAGCAGCAATTTTTAGACGCCGAGTTGAGATTTTAGGCATTAACCTACCCAAAAGTGGTCTTTTCCTGTTTATTTGTGACCTGAAGGGAGAATAGCAGGCAGTTACCAGTTTTAGTCTGCTGCTGTACACTACAGGGTGCTCTCACCTCAGAGCCTGTTTGTTCCAAGAGCCAGGGTGGAAGTTTAAGACACAGAGGCAAAGTTAAGTGCAAGAGACAGGGATGTCTGTCTGCTTCTTAACACCCCCAAATTTCAGCGACCCCTTCAGACCAAGTTACTTGTCAGACCTCTACAAATTTAGCAGCTATGAAAATCACAGACACAGCACCCTCTTGTGGCACCTCTGCTGTTAATGAGGTCTTCATCATCTTCAATACACCATTTTACAAACAGTTGACTGATGTACCCATTATTAAATACAGATTTATGCTCACTTCTTTCACACAAAATAAAGCCAGACCAGGACACTCTACAGCAGCTGCATCCTGTCACACAGATACAATCAGACCTTTAACTAATTTTTTTTTAGAAAAGGGACATTTTTAAATGTGAGTTCGGAAAAGGCCAGAGTGATTTTCAGATCTACTTGTCAGCACTTATAGAATGCTCACAAAGTGGCTTCACCAACAGAAAATTGTACTCAACAGTTAAAAAAACATTCTCTTTTAGAGAATTTTATGTAAGCAGCTTGGGTTTTGGAAGGCTTCTAAACAAAGTAGTTATGTTCATACTTAGAGGCAGTTCATGCTTCTTCATACTAGGTCAGGGTATTTCTCACTCTTTGCTTCTATGTTGGGAGTATTTGCTTCCCTTACCCTTTTAATATATTTGCATTTTGCTTTTGCTTAAAAGATACTGCAAAGAAGGTTGTTGTCAACTTAATTAGTTGTCTGTTACCTGCTATTCCAAAAGACAAAGCATTACTTCTGTTCACTTATATCCCATGCATGACAAATTAATAGATTAATACGTAAATTATCTCAATACTAACCACATAAAACTACTCTCAGATTTTAATCAAGCTGTGCATGTGTGCAGTGGAAGAAAATGGTAGCAGAACAATCCCTGCCCCAACACAATCCTACAACATTTCATTTACTTAATTTTGGTTTCATCTGGGTTTTTTGTTGTGAGGGTTTGTTTTTTGGTTTTGTTGTTGTTGTTGTTTATAAACTTACTCCTATTCTAGAGATGTCATATTCAGGTCAGTTGGACAAGCTATTAATATTTAGCACAGCTTATCTGGATGCAAGTGCTCTGTGTGTATTTTGAAATATATTTAGCAAATGCAGCAAAAACTGAGGAGGAAACACCTGGAGTTAGAAATTGCTTTCTCTATCTCTAAGCACAAATTATCTATGCAAGGTACATGCACTGTACATCCTCAAGAATTTGTGCTAAGCACAGTTAGTAACATGCTGTGTAAATAGTGTACCTACTACAGCATAAACATTTCTCAGTGCTAAAATGAGGAAAAATTAAATGCTATCTATTCCAAACTGCACAAATTATCTATATGGGCAAAGGAACAGACTAGCTGCCTGCCAACTCAACTATAAATTGAGATTTTTTTTTTTTAATTAATAGTATTTATTTTATTATGCAGTATATTTGGTTTGTGTGGCCAGGTTGTGGGGGGGGGTGGGCTACACGGGTGGCTTCTGTGAGAAGCTGCTGGAAGCTTCCTCCACACCTTGTAGAACCAGTCTCAGCTGGCTCCAAGACATGTGCTGCTGGCCAAGGCTGGGCCAATCAGAAATGGTGGTAACGCTCCTGTGATAATAGATTTAAGAAGGAGGAAAAAAAGAGTGCTTGCACAGATGTAACTGCAGCCAGAGAAGAGCAGGGTGAGAACGTGAGAGGAACAACTCTGCAGGCACCAAGGTCAGTGGAGAAAGAGGAGGAGCTGGTGCTTCATGCACCAGAGCTGAGATTCCTCTGCAGTCTATGGTGCAGCCCACAGTGAGGCAGCTGTGCCCCTGCAGCCCATGGAGGTCCATGGGGATGCAGAGATCCACCCATGGAGGAGACCCACACTGGAGCAGGTGGATGCCTGAGAGGAGACTGTGACACCGTGGGAAACCTGTCCTGGAGCAAGGTCCTGGCAGGGACCTGCACACCTGTGCAGAGAGGAGCCCATGTTGGAGCAGGTTTCCTGTAGGACCCTGAGGGGGACCCACACTGGAGTAGCCTGTTCTCCAAGGAATGCGCCCCATGAAAAGTGACCCACGTTGCAGCAGTTTGTGGAGAACTGTTGCCCATGAAATGGACTCATGTTCAAGAAGTTCATGGAGAACTGTGTCCCGTGGGAGGGACCCCACACTGGAGCAGGGGAATGACTCCTGTCCCTGAGCAGTGGCAGAAACAACTTGTGATGAACTGACCATAACCCCCATTCCCTGTCTCCCTGCACTGATGGGGGGTAGGAGGTAGAGCTGGGAAGGAGGGAAGGGTGGGGTGAAGGTGTTTTTAAGGTCTGCTTTTACTTCTCATTATCCTGCTCTGATTTTGTTACTAATAAATTCAACTAATATATCTAATTCCATCCTGTTTTGCCCATGACAGTATTTGATGAGTGATCTCTCCCAGTCCTTATCTCAACCCATGAACCGTTTTTTATATTTTCTCTCCTCTGTCCAGCTGCAGAGGGCAGGGATACAGTGGCTTTGGTGGATGCCTGGCATTCAGCCAGGGTCAGCCCAGTACATGCAGTCACTGAACCAAGAAGAGAATTAGGCAGACCACATCCTTTACAGAACTAGCCATCTTGCAGTCACATTCCCAACAGTGAATGCACACGTTAAGTCTTTTAAATGGTATCTGTCAGTTCACACTACCATAGCTTTTGGATTTTTCGGTTTTGGCATCAGTTACTTTCTCTAGCAGTAGTTTGATGATCAGGCAAGGCAGTTTTGCAGGCAATCCTGTCAGGTCACTTGGTCCACAGTAAAGAAGAAAGCAGGAAATGAAGAGACAACCTTCAGGCACACATGCCCTTCTGGTCCAAAGTTCAAGCTGCAGATTTCAAATACAAGTTATCAATGTGCTCAGAGTTAATGGTAAGATTCCTTCTGAAAGAAGAGGTAGATGATAATTCCGAAGAGACAGTTTTAAAGAGAGACGGATAAAGGGACAAGGGGGGAAAGTGGGGAGGGGCGCACACAAACATGGTAACATGTTCTTAAATGAGTAAGTGTGGGTTTTCTTTCATCATTAAAGGTGAAATAAAAAGTCTATCCTATGTATAAACCTTGTCATGCTTGCTGTGTTTTCCAATAAAACTAAAACTTCTATTAAAAAACAGCTCAGTGTTTTTACCATTACTTATCAGAAAGTTAGTTGACAATAGTTACAGATAAATACTGATTCTACTTCAAGTAAGCTTAGCAGAAGGCTCAGTGTAGAATTGAAGTCAAACTTCATCTCTTGCTGAATTGCAATGAAATTTTACTTCAAATGTAGTGTCTCTTAGTTTGTAACATGCAATTGAAATGCTTACAAACAGTGAGCTGAATGTTGTCTTGAGAAAGTATTTGTGATAGTTGGATTCAGTGATTTAGTGTCTTGGTAAGAACTGTTCTCTTCCCTACATCACCCTTGCCCTCCCATCTGACAGTAGACTTTCTGGATGCTATGGACTGTATTCTCAAAAAGATCTGCCTATTGAATGATGAGGGAGTCCTAACTTTTTTTAATTCAAGGTCCCAGAAAGGCACACTTAAGTCGTATTACTTTCTTTGGAGATCCTAATAGTCACTGTGAAAATAACTGTAAAAAAGTAGAGATTATTCTACAGAAACTACTTGCTCTCCATCCTTTCTTATCAGAGGGTCCTGTAACCTCCCTCTGCCAGGCTAAAGGTCAGAAGGAAACAATGAACAGAGGCAAGTCCTTGCTTGGGACAACAGGCAAGACGCCTCCTTGCCCATCTTACTCTCCTTTTATGTGTCTCTCTGTACAATAGTTACGGATAAGGAAGGTGATGCAATGGATGATGAGGATGAAGGTCCCTCTCCACTGGAGGTGTTATCAAGGCCAGAAAGGCCTACAGGTCCTAACAAGATCAGTTTCACAAGCAAGAAAATAATGGTTGTAGCGGTAGATGGTTCCCTTCTCAGGGGAACGGAAGATCCAATATGCTGGAAGGATACTTTCCTCACGGAAGTCTGCTGCACCCCTGGGGTCAGGGTTAAGGATGTCACCAGGAAATTTCCTAGCCTGGTACAGTGCTCAGACTACTACCCACTGCTGATCCTCCATGAGAGTGGTAATGAAGTCGCAACATGTAGTCAGTCCATAGGCCATCAAAAGAGACTTCAAGGCCTTGGGACAATTGGTGATGGAATCAGGGGCACAGGTTATTTTTTCCTCCATTCTTCCATGTGCAGGTGATGACTGAAAGAAACAGATGGATCCTATTAACATGTGGCTCTGAGGCTCATGTCACTGCCAAAATTTTGGGTTGTTTGACAATGGGATGGCTAACGCAGCACCATGCTTGCTGGTATCAGATGGGATCAGAAGTATCACCTCTCTCAAAAGGAGAAGAGGGTCTTTGGTCAAGGGTTAGAAGGAGTCATTGACACAGCTTTAAACAAGTTATGATTGGGAGGAGGGAGGCATCACGCTATTTAATAGTGATAAAGTGTGGGATGACTTGCCATCCTATTTATATCAGTTAGGTGCCAGAGCCAGCAAGAGGCACCCAGAGTCTGGAGAGGGATGGCAGGTCAGCAGGTGAACACCTGGACGGCAGCACAAAGGGATTCTAGCCACTCCAGAAAGAAATTAATTTTCACTGGGGGCCCAACTTAAATGCCTCTATGCTAACACATCCATCATAGGGAATAAAGTAGAGACATATGCATGCCTGAAGGTCCATGATCTTACTGGCATCATGGAAACATGGGGGCAACTCCTATTACTGGAGTGTTGGAATGGAAGGATACAGTCTCTTCAGGAAGGACAGGCAGGGGAGATGAGGAAGAGGTGTCAACCTCTCTGTCAGTGACCATTTGGAGCGCATGGAACTCCACCTGGAATGGACGAGGAGCTAACTTAGAGCTCATGGGTGAGGATTAAAGGGAGGGCAAGCACAAGTAACATTATAGTGGAGGCCTGCTACAGGCCACCCGACCAGGAAGACTAAGCCAATGAAGCCCTCCACAGACAGAAAGGAAAAGGCTCACATTCACAAGCCCTGGTCCTCATGGGGGATTCCAACCACCGCAACAGCCACGTGGAAGACCCGGCATAAGCACCCTAAGTATGTTCTGCCTCAAACATTCTGACTGTTGCAACACAAAAGTTTTGATTGGATTGAGAGGGTCCTGCAGAGGTGGGGCAGTCAGTGCTGTTCTGAGCCAACTTCCTTCTCAGTTGTTAAGCTTGCAAGTCTGTCTGCCTTGAGACTCGTGCTTAGTGCACCTGTGTCAAGAGAAGGGTTGAGTCCCAGAGGGCTCCAGGACACCACAGTCCCCTAACTCCCTCTGACTCATTTCCTGCAGGGCTCTAAAAGACTGGCTGTGCACATGTGAACAATACAGCACAAATAGCACCAAAAAATTCTGTTTTTCCATGAGAGGCATACACCAGGTAAACTATAAAAGGAAGTGGATTGGTCCCCAGTGTGCTCTCTCCCTCTGTCAACCCCAGATCCAGACCATCCACAGCAGCAGGACCAATGCAGGATCTAATGACTAACCTTTTTCTTCCTCTTTCTCTCTTTTCCATATATTCTCTCCTGTTTTATCCCACCAATCATATTCGACCACTTAACTTTAATACCTGAAGTTTATTGTGAGACCTGAAGTTTATTCAGGAGCCAGTTTGAAAGTTTGTTGTAGAAGTTGGAGAGCTTGTTAGCCAACACTCTTACAGCTAAATAGTGGGCTAACTGCTGGAGTTAAGGCTACTGTATAAATCAGTAAGAGCTCCCTGACATGTGGACTTTGTTGAGACAGACGAGAATTTACAAGAAACATCACACCCACTTCCAGGTTGTGACAGCCTGTCGGAGGGATGGGACAGCAGAGCACATGTATTCCAGGAAGCTCATTGGTGACAGTTTCCCTCTCCAACTGATAAAGGAGCCAAAGAGGAGAGGTGCCAGGCTGGACCTTGTTCTCAGCAACAAAGAGCTGGTGGGGAATGTGGAGCCCAAGGGCAGGCTGGGCTGCAGTGACCATGAAAGAGTGGAGATTGAGATCCTTGGGGCAGCAAGGAAAGTAAGAAACAAGATGAATATGCTGGACTTCAGGAGAGCTCAATTTGGCCTCTTGGAGGATCTCCTTGGCAGAATACCATGGGACAGAGCCCTGAGTGTAGAGGGCTAGATGATATTCATGGATTGTTTCCTCAAGGCTCAAGAATAATGCATCCCAACAAAGAAAATTAGAAAAGAATGTCAGAGGCCTGTATGGATGAACAAGGAGCCCCTGGACAAATTTAAAACACAGACAGGTAGCTTACAGAGCACAGAAACAGGGAAAGGTAACCTGGGAGTAATACAGAGAAATTGTCCAAACAGCCAGGGAAATTAAATTATTGTAGTTGTTGTTGTTATTATCAGTATAATGAGGGAGAGAAAGAGAGAGAGGAGTAAAACCCAAGAGAAACAAATGATGCACAGTACAGTGGCTCAGCACCCACCAACTGATGCCCAGCCTGTTCCCTTCACTGGCAAGTGCTCCAGCCACACTGCCCAAGCTGCAGAAGGTGAAAGCAGGGAGATGGTTAGGAAAGCTAAAGCACTGACAGAAGTAAATCTGGCCAAGAACATCAAGGGTAACAAAAATCTTCTTCAGGTACATTACATTAGGTAAAAGACTAGGGAAAACGTGGCTCTTTTCAGGAGGGATATGGAAGACCTGGTTACGCAGGACATGGAGAAGGCTGAGGTACTCAATGACATTTTTGCCTCAGTCTTCACCAGCAAGTGCTCAGCCACACTGCCCAAGTCACAGAAGGTGAGAGCAGGGATTGGGAAAATGAAGAACTGCCCTCTGCAGGAGAAGATCAGGTTCGAGAACATCGAAGGAACCTGAAGGTGCACAAGTCCATTAAACTGACACAAAAGAGTAATAAAAAGCAGATTTGTTTCATCTTTTGTTCCGCTATCCCCACTTCATATAAGCTAGAAGTCTTCAACATCATCCATCTCTTACTTCCCTCCCTCCACCTCACACCGCAGTTGTTTACTAATTTTAGCACAGAGCTGGTAAATATTCCCAGAGCTTGAGCTCACTCAAATGTTCTCAAGATGGACAGTCATCTTGATTTTCAGGTAATGATCAACTGCAAACACACCGAAACAAGATGCTTAAAGATTTTTTTAATTCATTTATTACCTGTGCACAAGAGAAGTAACTACCAAGAGAAACTCAAAAGCTATACAGTATTTTTTTTACTTGGTGGTTAAACGTAATTAGAGTATCACATGACCATGAATAAAAGTAATTTCTCCAATTACAAATCGGAATACATGTTAAAATCTGAGTGGAACAAGCCAAATAGCCATAGAAGCAATTCCAGAGCACAAGGCCATGGCCCTTTAATTTGCACAATGACAAAAGTAATTTACAGTTAATCTGTGAATATTGAGATGATGTTATAATGCAAGTTTCTGTACAGTTAAATGTAAAGAGACAACCAGAACAGTAATTCTAGTACATTTTAACTGAAGTTGCTTAAGCATTTTTTCTCAGATAGTTACCAAATACCCTGGAAGATTCTACACCAAATCCAAGTCCTATGACTTTTTTTTCCTGGTTTTTTTTGGTGGGGTGTTTTTTTTGTTGTTGTTTTGGTTTTTTGTGGGATTTTTTTTGGTTGATTTTTTTTGGGTTTTTTGTTTGTTTATTTTTTCATTACTTACAATTTCACTCTATTGTAATGTGTAAATCTCTAGAAATGAGCTGTCTCTGTTGTATATACTGTGTTTATACTTTATACAAATTAAAGCAAAAGATGGTAGATTACTCAAGCAGTATAAATCTTCCAGCATTTTGCTAGTCAAGAAAAAAAAAACATGCCAAAATCACAATAAGCAGTATTGGTACCCACAGCTTCAATTAATTTGTTTCCTTTTTATTTTGTAATCTACATAAATTACTACTGAAGTATACTGTTTAAGTAGTAAATAAATTGGCCATTTGTAGGTCAGACAAAACTTGTTCATCCAACTGTGAAAGCTGATATTGTTTCCAAAAAATCACAAATAATGCAGAACAAAAGAACTGATGCACTCAAAGTGAAAATGCATTGATTCCCACTGTCTGAAGAAAACTACTGCACTCCTTCAAATGCATCAGACTGGTTTTAGTTATAACAAGACAATCCCAAGAGTCAGAATGAAATAAAGCAATTTGAAAGATTTAAGAGCTGTTATCAAAAATAAATTACATTTTTTCAAGTTAAAAGAAACACTGCTATGAAGGCTGAGAGCCAAGCAGCCTTTCAATAGCTGCATTGATGTCTCCTCCTGTTGCTATTAGTGCTTGTAAATTTGCTTCACGGTTCAGAAAGCCCATTGCGCTCAGCTGTTCCAGTTGTTGCTGAAATCGAACTTCTGGATTTTGTAACTGCTAAGAACAAAATTTCAAGCTATAAAAGCATAATACATATTCAGCAAAATACAGGATTTAAACATGGGTGGGATCTGCACCACTCTGTCTTTTCCAATTTTTGACTACACCTTGTTCAAGTTCCAAAAACATATATTCAGACAAATTCAATTAACAACTGAAGAATTTTTTTTAAACAAGTCAGCACCATCAAATTATCTACACTTATATAACATTCCTGAACTACAGAAAAAACTGATTGTTTGATAGAGGAGGATTCAAATTAAATTGGGTATGTGTAATGTCCCCTGAACAGTTTCTCAAAGATATGCATATAGGTGCTTTTTAAAACAAAAGAGTTCAACCTAGCAATGTGGAACAGCAAAGATTATGTTGTTGTCAGCAATATTGAACATCACAGGCTTTATTTTTCGTCAACATAAAGATCACCACTTTTGTAACACTCCCAAGTATTTGTTGACTAAAATTACCAAAATCCTAGCTGTTAGAAAGCTTGAGTCTAAGGCAAACTGTTAGCTGTGCTTTATAGAAAGATCCTGTTTACACAAAGTCATGGCAAAATTCTGCACTGTCTCAACAGTATGACCTTCAGAGGTATGTTTTTAATCAGAACTATTACAGGAAAATTATATTCTGCAAAGTAACATCTTAAAATCAATGACTCAGTTTAGATTAGTACACAAAACTTGTGCACCTATTGCTAATTTTCCTTTTGTTTTGATTCAGCAGTTTCATACAGCAAGAAGTTACCACCCAGATTTAAAATTTGTATATAGTTACATACCAACGAAACTAACCAGAATGTTGACTCAGAAGGGTAAGATTTGGAAGCATAAGTGAAAATACGTAAGAATCTGGTTTGCTACAGTTAACACCCACCACAGCTTTCTCAAGGTTATATAACAAGAGAAAAAAGTCTGTCAGATCAGCAAAGCTGAACTAACTCAGCCCATGGTGAGAGAGGAAGAAAAAGCAGGACTGCCCCTTCCATGAGCAGTCTGACGTTATACTGGGTATGTACCACGTGTGAAGGTGCTGTTTCACACAGCACTCCAGAAAGCTAACAGCATGGCTCCTTTAAAGCCACTCTTGCTCACCACCCTATGACTACTGGCGAAGTTGCTACTGGAGCTCTCTGGAAACCCTTAATCCCACTATGGTAACAAAACGCACTGCAGTCTGGACCTGCAGGATGTTAGGGAAGGCATACAAGAAATTCTGGCTCCAAATAGGCAGTGTGGCTACTCTGAAGAAGGGGACAGAGGCTTAGTTATCGCTGAAGAATAACAGTCATCAATACAGGCAAAGAGCGCAGAGGTAACAGTGTTCAATATGTTTAAGCTTTACTCTTGCCTGAACCCACACTATAGTTGTCAGTGAACCTTATCATCTCAGTCTGCCTCTATCTTTACAAGCATTTCAGAACTCAGTGGGATGAAGATGAGTATATAAAAATCAACTGTTCAGAGGACACTTTTACTCAAACTGGATGTTTTTTCAGCATTTACTTGCACAGCTGAAATAGCACTTATAAGCCTCCTCTACTGACCTTTGACCAGAAGCATCCAGTGGGCTCTCCCCTCAACTGTCTGCCTTCTTTCCAGTGCTATACAATTAAAAATAAAGTAAAAAGTAAAAATGTCTAGAATATAATGATGTACTTTACCTGAGCATTTGCACCAGCAAGTGCCTGCAACATCTGGTGGACAAACTGCTGATGACCAGGTTCAGCAGTTCCTGAAGCTGGACTTGTATTTTCAGTGGAAACAGAACTAGGTACAGTGGACGCTGTAGGAGCTCCGCTGCTTCCCACTCCACCCAAACCAGGATTAAATCTGTATAAATTACAGAAAAAGAAATACACCACTTGAATAATAAATACTAGTTTGTCTCTTCTCATTAATTAGTGAGTACAAATTCTGTCAAAGAGAGAATAACAGTTGGAGTAAAGTACTGAGACAAAGACCAGAGTTATCACTGTTTAGAACTGCACAGCAGACAAAAATGTGACAGATTCTACAACAAGTTTAATTAAACTAAAAAATGCAAGAGGACAAATCTGTAATAAAGACTGTATAAATCTCTGAATCTAAAAAGAATGAATAACACAAGGAAAGACTTCCCATCTAAATTTGTAAGATCAATACTTACCCTGGTATAAGCCCTGGTGCTTCTGTTGCTAATGTCTGCAAGCCCTGCTGAATCTGTAGCAGAGCTTGCATTGCTCTGGGGTTTGACATAGCTGATAACGTGTCGGGATTCTGCATCTAAGAAAAGAAGAGAAACTCTTCATTATATGTAGATGTTCCAAGGTAATTTTTATTGCTAGATGTCTTATAGAATCTGACATAATTTCAGAACGTGGCTTTTGATTTTGTAGTTTTATTACAGGAAATTACACTAAATTCTTCAGTTATTTTTTCTTCTGTGAGAAAACTTCCATAGAAGGTGATTGATGAACTCTCTAGGTGTAGAAAAAGCCTTTCAAATGAGAATTATACAAGAAGTATTTTTCATTACAGATCTTAATCTTCCAAGGCCACAAGACTATATTAGTACTTTATTCTAGAATTAGCCTCCTATATCATACTACTGGTAAGCAACAACACTGAACATGATGAAATTTGACCAATAAATGCCTAAGAAAAAGTAGTAAGTTCCTTTTTCTTAGCTAATTTCAGATCACAGCAATTTGATTGTGACTATTTGTACATATCTTCTTATCTGTAGTGCCCTTACAGCCTGAAATGTAAACAAACACACTGCAAAATATACAAGCAAACAAATGCATAATATTCAAGCATTCTCAGTTTACTGTGACTTCAATTACAAACTGGCTTTCACATCCAGAAATAATTTAGAAGGCAAATCCTTTTCACTTCTGAAATGAAACATTCCAAACCCTCATTATTTTCAACACAAACTCAAAACTAGTGGCTTATGCTCACCTTTGCATAGAAATGCAACAGGTAAGTGAAAAGTAATGTTTCAGTTACAAATAGCACAGTTTTGCTAATCAGACCTACTTCAAATAGCAGATAGGCTTACTAATCTTAGCAGCTTTCCCCTGGCAACTAGACCAGATTACTTTTGCTCAAAAACCACATTTGATTCATGTAGAAATCACAGATTAAGGTGGAACCTCCTCTGGTGCAGAGCGGAACTGCAGAATAGGAGAAGAACTCTGATCTGGAGTATGCGTGCCTAAAAAGACTTCAGAAGAGCAAGTTAATATTTTCCACTCATCTCTTGGACTTTTATCTTCATGATAGCTAAAAGTCAAAGAATAACTAAATGTATAGTAGATGGAAAAGATTACTCAAATTTTAAGGAGGAAAACATTTTGGGGTCTCCAAAGAAAGCTGCTGCAACCACTTAATGAAAATATTTAAATCAAGACTTACTGTCTGATATTTGAAGCTGTCTTACATAAATGGTGGCCCAACAATTCTCAGAGCACTTAGGTGACCTGAATCTCATCTCAATGTTATTAATTCCAGTAGCAGCCACTCTTCCCTAGTTCTGCTGGGCAATTGTCCTTAGTTGCTAAAGATGCCTGCCATTACGCAGATTCCATAGTTTCTATCTCCCAACCCCATAATATAAACACCAGTAGATAAGCAAGAAAACACAAGTTGAAATATTACCAGCATTCTGAGAATACTCAGGTATTTCTCCACTTCACACCTCACCTGCTAATGCTGTTAATCATCTATCTTTAGACAGTGTATACAACAGAGAACTGTTTGTGCACATAAACTCCAAGGTGATAATAACAGGAGATATCCAAAGGAAACAGAAATTATTTCCACTGCGCCTTCATTTATGTTTTGAAATCTGTGAGTAATTAATGTGGTACCAGTTCCTCAGATACTACTGACTCATTATAAAGCAGTGGCAATACGCAACACCACAGCCATTCATGTGGTTCAAACAATATAAACAGTATCTTCTGAACACTGAACTTGCTACTATAATTCATGTATGTGCTCATTATCTCACTCTTAAAAACTCCTGTGTGCAGTCAGATCCCGGCAACACATATTTACACTGATTTGCAAGGACTGCCTAATGACAAAACTGATGCAGTGGATTAGACTTTCAATTCCTAAAAAAATCTCACTTGCTACTATTTAGGGAACACAGTACTACTACACACTGTGGCAACTAATACCAAGCAGATAACTGGGCTGCAAACACAATGTTGGTATGAGCAGAAGACAATGGTAGAACAACCGCTACAGGAAAGACCTCAGAACCCACTTCTCTTAAATTAGCTAATGACTTGGGTCTTTCAAGACATTCTGTAGGACCTCTTTTCCAAATATTTAAGGCAGGTTTGAAGAGGCATGAGAAGCATAGTGAAACTTTAACTAGTAGCGTGAAAAGTACTATTCTTTTTAATTTGTGAAACAAATCTTGTCACAAACAGGCGTTTTCCAGCTGGTGTGCAGTAAGAGCATTTATTCTAAGCAAAGAAGCAGTAACAAATCTTAGTGGTTGTGCTAGTCATAGACAACAGTCAGGTTTAACTTTTGAAGAGATGGAGACATTAGGCAAGAATATTATCAAGGGACAATCTAACTTAGTACCTAAAGCTAATGAGAATATATTACAGAATCTAGCTATTAGCCAAATCAAAGACAGGCACCAGTTTACTAAAAATATTGCTCATTGACTTGAAGACCTTTATTAAGAGCTAGTATCTCATCTTACTTGCTGAAGGAAAGTTGGAAGTTGTTGTCTCATTTGTTCCTGAAGTTGAGGATTTCCAACAAATAAAGGATTATTCAACATCATCTATAGGACAAAAATATTTAACTTCAAAGATCAAGCAGTAAAAACCACTGGAGGTTTTAAAACAACTACTGATAATACAGTAATAGTCCATAAAAATTACCTCACAGAATAATAATCACCTACTCCTTCGGCCAAAACTTTCTGGGGGTGTTTGTCTTTTTTTTTATTTTGGTTTGTTTTGCTGTGGCTTGGTTGGGGTTTTTATCTTGTAAATGAATGAACTTCCAGATACAAATGAGGTAGTCTTGCCAAGTATTACAAGAAAATGCTTTTCTGTTCAGCCTCCACTATAAATCTAAGTGATAGCTTTGCTGTAAATATCACCTGAAGTCAAGGATTTCCAAATGAGTATTTAACGCAGAAAAGATAACATCTTTTCAATCTCAGTTCAGCATTTGACTTTCAATATTGCCGCTTTAAATAAAATTTTAAAGCACTTCTACAACATCATTCATAAAACAGCATCTCAATTTTTACAGGGAGCACAGGTCACAAACAAGAAGTTAAAACCAACCATATCTAGATATAGTACCAAGTCTCCTCCCTTCACTTCTCCCAAACTAGTGGGGGTGTTTATTTACTGTTAGCTCTACCTTAATTTATAATCAAAGCTTTTGTTTTGTCTGCCTGTTTCTTATGCTAGATCACAAGTTTAGGGCTGTACAAAAGATACACAACCCTACAAGTTATTTTAGAAGCATGTCAGGCGTGATATCCAACTACAAATCGAAGAACCTCACTGCAACAAATTGTTAAATGTAAGCAGGTAATAATTTCAGTGAGTTAGGAATTAACATTAAAAAATGGCCCATTCGCCACAGGCAATTGTTGTGCTTTTGGGTTTTGTCTTTTTTTACTTTAATACACACAATATATTATTATACCAAATGCAATTTACCTGTACTGCAAGATCAGGATTCTGGCTTAATGACTGCATCATGCTTCTCATGTAGGGTGCAGACAACATATTCTGCATAAGTTGTGGGTTTTCTGTTATCTGCTGTAATAAACTCTGCATTCCTGGTGTGTTGAACATACCAGCTTAAAGAAAAGTTAAAGGGCACTTTAGTAAACATCCTGACTACCATTAGAGAAAGCAGACTATCTAAACCCAGAATACAACCACTTGGTTTTCATGAGTTTAAGACCCTGAAATATACCTCAATGTGGTTCTGCTCACATAGACACATCTACCCTGTAAGTTAAGACAGACATTGTATCCAACACGCACTCCCATCCAAGCATCCACATTACTAGCTGCTTTCCCATTTGCCGTAGAACAGAAAAAATACTACAATTCATCTACAGATGCATTACCTTTGTTATTTTAAGGCAGTATACAAGTATTATTATCACTCAGGTTATTTTTCATATCTTTTTTATTTTTCATGTTTTTCTACAGAGGACTTCGATAATAGTAAAGCGTTCTACAAAAGTAAATAGCAATAAAAACTGAATCAAAAACTCTCTTCCTAATGAAAGAATCATTTCAGCAAGTTTCCAAGTATGTGCAAATATACACAGTTGCAGTAACAAACGCACCTCCAAGCCCAGGTCCCAAATTCGGTCCAGTTGAGCTCTGTCCCGTAGTACCAGAAGTGCTATTTTCAGCATTACTGCTGCTACTGCTCTCACCACTAGTGCTGGTATTTGTCGTGGAAGTCTGTGAGCTGGACTGAGGAGCCCATGGATTTGGCAGAGGATCTCTATTTTCTGTACGAGATGGCTGATTGTCCCCTCCTGCTGATGCACTGCTTACTAAAGAAGCAAACGGGTTACCTCCAAACTACAGAGAAAGGAAAGAAAACACGTATCATCTACAAATTTCTAAATGATACATGAAAAGAAGTGTTTATGGCTCTTAATCACTTATACTCACCATTCTACAGTAACTAAATGCAAATATTGTGAAAAGACACCAACACTGAGATACTAGGACTCCCCAAAAAATGAAATCACATTTCTTTTTGAAAGTAGTATTGCTACCACATTGTATTTTGATCACAGTAAAATTGTATCCTGCATACTGTTTTCTGACTTTAAAGTCTTCTATTCTTCTCACCTTCAGTTAAAAGTTACTAAACACATCCTTAAAACTATTTTACTGGACCGCCAACTCTTAGGGCAATGAATTAAAGGAATTAAAATTAAGTAATAAAAAAATCTATTAAAATAGCTTCTCATCACACAAAGTGATGGCTGTATTTCTTCAGGCTCAGAATAATAGAGGATTTTTAAAGCTCTTTCCTCTCAAGAGTAAAAGGCTGCATAGCAACTTCAAGTTTCAAGAAGTGTTTTGTCAAGTAAACATCTGGAAATTTAAATTACTTAAATTTATTTAAAAAAATAAATATTTACTTTCCATGTCATTTGTAATCTTTTCTCACCTGTTCCTGCGCTGCATTCAATATTGGCTCCTGAATGTCTGTGTACATACGCCGCAAGGCATTGTATCCCCCTGGTATACTTTCAAGGTTGCTCAAGGCTCTGTCCTGGTTTCGCATCATTTCCTGCATCATTGCAGGGTTTCTAGCAAGTTCTAGTGTCTAGAGAAGTGGAACGTTTAATCTGTATTAATAAGAAATCCATTCTAAAGTGAAAACGTCAGCATTTGGCAATATCTCAGTTATCCCTGTCTAACCCAGTTTAAAAGTACGATTAAAGCTAAATCAACATGTCAGCTTAGTGTGAGTCAACACAATTCGGTATTTAGCCAGCATTCTACCACAGCTGATTGGGCCAGGAAGACTGGCTAAACATAAGAAAACCTCCGAACAAACTATTCTTTTCTTTCTTCATCTTTTCCACAAAACGTACTCTTACCATTTCTAACATCACTACAGCAGGCAGACTATTGTATGAAATTTAAAATAAATACATACAATTTCAAAAGCAGCTATTAATCTCTTTGGGTTTTGATACATTTTGCCACACAACGTTATCTCATTTATCTTTTAATTTTAAAAACATTTACAAGTACCCACAGTGAGACACAATGAAAATACGTAGTATCTTGGAGAATTACTACTTGTGGCAGAATTGCTGGCTAGACAACAGGTTTCAAGGGCAGACAGGCACATCCAATTGTAGCCTCAGAAGACATGACGACACAGTATTCAATGACTTTCAAAACCATGCTGCAGATTTTCTGAATTATCAGTCTATTTTGGACATTAACAACTAGAAACGTAGACATTGGTTGTCTACGGCAACCTTTTTGGATTTTGAGTAAGACTAAGTACTTCAAGAATGTTTACACACTCCACTAAGCATGTCCAATTCCTGCTCTGTTGTTTACAGTAACAGCAGAATCACAAGTCATGAACTAATACATCTTTCTACATACCTGTCTCATTATATCTGGATTATTCAGCATGTGACTGATTTCTGGATTTCTCTGTATCAGTTGCTGCATTTGAGGGTTAGCCATAATTAACTGCCTCATCAGGTCAGGATTTGAAAGCATGCTCTGAACAAATGGGTTTTCCATTATCTGAACCATCATTTCTGGGTTGGACATAAGTTGCCGTTGCATCTGACTTTGCAACTCTGAGAAGTTTGAAGTATTTAAGCCCAGGCTACTCAGACCTGCCAAACCTCCAAGGCCACCTTTAAGAGAATGAAAAAAATGTGACTGACTTTACTTCCAATCACATCCAGATTCTTTCTAAATACAAAATACTTGAACATATCTCATACTTCAAAATAACAAAAATTAATGGAAAGTCCCATCTTTGAAAGGCTGTTAAAGAGTTACTCACTAAGAGTTTGCTTCCTTAAATAACAACATACATAACTAAAAATTCAACAAACTTTATTCTTAAATAAAATTTGTTATAATTCTAACAATTTTTCTTCTCGTTTTCGAGAGCCAAGATACAAGACATGTTTGAGTTTGGGGGCTTTAGGTCCATGTCCCACCCCCTCCAGCAACACTTCACAATTGCATTTGTAGTAATCATTTATCTATCTCCTCTTGGTTAGACAATAACCAAGACAAAACTCCCAATATGAGTTATATTCCCTATTCTAATTAAAAGCAGAGATCCTCTTGGTAGTAGTGTACCAAGAGCTAACTATGTTTTGAATTCTTGCGCTTTGCCAAATCCAAATAAAAAATTTCAGAAGGTACTAGACAGACCGAAGAACCATTCAAACCTAAGAAATCATCTGCTTACTAGAATTGGCTTTTCCAATTCTACCTCTTCCCCACTCCCAAATGCAAAAAAACAAGACAAAAAAGAATGCTACAAAACCCCACCGCAACTACGGAAATAGGTTATAATTTTTAAGTCAATAGACTGCAGTCTCTTCATTCATGAAGGTGAAGACTCATAATACTATCAGACTTGAAACCTGAGAAATACTTAGTTGTCAGATTAGCAGCAATTTTGTTGCTTTTATTGCAGGTTTCAGCTTCACGTCACAGGTCAAACTTCTGTGATTCATCTGTATTTAGACAACAGGAATTCCAATGCATTTTTAAGAAGCACAAGGACACTGGAAAGAATTTCATTACCCATAGTGCCAAAATATAACATCAGTAGCACCTTACCACTGAAGGTGAAACAGTACAAATCTGAAGTTTGTGGTGAAACACTGGCACAGTTTATCCAGGGAGGTGATGGATGCCCCACCTCTGGAAACATTCAAGGTCAGGTTGGATGGGGATCTGAGCAACCGAATCTAGTTAAAGATGTCCCAGCTAATTGCAGAGGTTGGACTAGATCACCTTTAAAGGTATCCCTTCCAACCAAACTGTTTTGTGATTCTATATAAAACTAACAAAACAACTTTCCTCTGGTAACTGAGTGATCAGAAACCTTCTACAACCAATTCAATACATATCTGTAATAAGTTTTTTGGCCGGTGTATTTGTTTGGGTTTTGTTTTTAAACTTCTGTCTACATTGTAATAAAGCTTTCGGGACAATTACCTGAATCCAAGAGAAGATACCCACCATGCTACCTAACAAATATTCTTACCCAAGCCAAAAGGGTTACTATTTGTTGAAGCTGGTGTTGAGGTACTACTGCTTGATGATGACGTGGTAGCAGTACTCCCAGTGCTGTTTCCCTGCTGAGCTGCATGGCCTTGCGATCTAAAAAAGCAATTTTAAAACTTTACAGAGTGTAACAAGTTATTTTAAGTAGTATCATTAAACATAGGAATAGTATTATACTCAAGAATTTTAAATTACATTTTGGTTCTTGGTCAAAACCCAGCTATCTCCAGATAGCTTCCTGTAACAAATCTTTCTCAGACACCTGTCATGTTACAGTAGCTTCAAATAGTAAAAAATCAGATGGGTACCACTGCAGCCATTACCACCTTCTCATCCTACCCTGTGATGCCTGCCAGTGAATTATTTCCTCTGTCCTCATCTTGCTTTAAGGATGCATGCCTTATTTCACTATACTCACACACTACCGATAACATGCCTACACCTGGAGGAAATAAAGCCTAACAAATTTAATGCGGAAGTTATTCCATGCCACATCTCTACTAGGATGCTTTATTGAATGTAAAATGCAGTTAATGTCACATTTTATTAGAAGACAAATATCAGACTCCCCAACAACCTCTAAGACTTCAAGAACAGGCTGATAATGAAATCACATGAAGCTAAAGCCAGCATAATTTAGCACAGGCACCAAAGGCTGCCCTGGTTGTAAACTCACCACACCCTTCTACTGCAGGCAGAAACACAGATGTTGCCATGTAGTAAGAGATCAAGGACCTGAGCTTGAATAAAGCTAACCTGGCCTCTCTGTTCTAAAGAAAAGAGACTGCTTTGAAATGCAAATCAACTCTCCACTGTGGTTCAACAATCAATAAATGCCTGTATTTGCAGTACTATAGAACAAAATAACTTTTAAAACTTTCAGACTTCACAAAAAGATTTGAGAATTTGACAGTATGCTAGACTTCATACTTCAGTTCACCTTGGAGGACACCTTTCTCCTATAACAAAACTCTGCACTTGCTCCACTCATGCAAACATCAGAAAAACCCACCAACAATACAAAAAAATCAGAAAGATGCCCCCTAAATGCAGCGATTTTCCTGAGGTTTCTAAGAGTTCTTTAACTTCATTAACAGCAACTGCAAACTTCGAACCCAAGATGACTACAAGTAGCCAAGCAGCTGTAACTTGAATGAGGAAGATTATACACTGTATACCGATTGTGACTCTCCCGCTAGAAGTATTTGGTTTTCTTTCATCTGGAAAACACACAAAACTTTCCTCCGTAAGAAAAAGAAAAATAATAAGCATATAATCCTACTTGTATTTTCAACTGGGAAACTGTTTTGAGAAGCAACTATGCTGCTTCATGTAATAGACATGAAAGGTTCTCAAAAGTGTTATAGAACAGTAGACAACATTGAAACTTGCAGCTCAACTTGTAGCTCCCACGGAAATTGGGGCACATTCCCTGAAGATAATGGTTGCTGTGAGTGTCAAGCCTGTTAGCCTCCAGTCTTTCAGTGATATTCCTGTCAAGTGCACATCATCTTTTACACCCACTTTGCCATTATGTTTCCGCCCAGGGCTTGTGAACAAATGATACATCTTGAACTAGAACTCTATTCAGAAATTCAACGTAACTTCACTGCTCATGACTTATCACTCACTGCTACTTTGACACTGTATAAGATAGGTTACAAGATCTCAGTGAAAGTCTGTAGCATTCTGGAAAATGTAGCACAGTAAAAGAAGTAATTTTTTTTTTTTTTTAACAAGGATCGGCTGGGATATATGAGGACTCTTATTTTGAAGTTACACATCTAACATAGCTTAGAAAGGAAAAGATCTTCTTCAGATCCAGTATTGGAAAAGAACTTTTCTTTATTCAGATACATAGCAGCAATAGCAACAGCAAGAGTCAACAGAAAAGTAAACAGCATAGTGTAAAGCAGTTCAGAACAAGTCAATATTGATACTCATGCCCAAAAATCAGCACTTTCCAGGCCACATTAGCAGGGTCTAAATCTTGTCTTTCGGGACAAGCATAAAATATAGATATTTTAGCAAGAATACTACTGAGATATTTCAGGACAATGCTATCCTTTCTCAGAGGTGATTCTCACTATTCTCACTATGCTGGCAATTCTCTCCAGCAGGTTTTAGCATGTTTTTAGTTTATTCAAGCAAAGCTAGTGGGTGAAAACTTTAATGCATCCTTTGAAGACAGCACAGGTACATGCAAAGGATCTGTAGGTTTTCGTTCATACTTTGTTTTCCCAGACATGATTAAAACATTCTGCAGATGTTTTACACTCTTCTAAAATGATTTAAAAAAGGAGTCCAGAGTGAAGACATGGAGTGCAAAGCTGTTAAGACAGATGCAGGAACACCAAAAATTCCCCAAAAGCCACAAATGTGGCATTTGCGTTCCTGGGGGTTCCTCTGCCCAGAGGCAAAGTGCAAGAAGGTCCAAGAGGGTGGCAGTGGTATTTCAGTATGTATAGTTATAGCGGGTCCAAACTATAAACCCTCCGAAAACTGTGCAAGTCAAAAGCATCCTGCTAACACTACTCATGAAGCCTCCCTGCCACATTCAAGACTGCAGGCAAAAAAAGCAACAAAAAAATAGTAACAGAAGAATAGTCATTCAGATGCACAAGGCACAGAATTGCACTATTACCTAATACTGTATTCAAGATTGGCATGGCTTGTATCAGCATAAATTTCACGTGGAGGAGGCACAGGGCAGGAAAGGGAGACCTCTGATAGTACTAGCATGTACTTTGACTCCAGGACAGAGTGCCTAAGCCTTTCAGGGCATGAATATGGAACTGAAGACACCAATTTCAAAAGGTACCTACATTTAATGATAATGCTACTAATTTCAACAAGAATTTATATTTAACACTAATGTTACTAGCCAGCCTTTTTGTCTTGGTAAGGCCTTGAAAGGGAAGGCCTATTTCTGTTCTCTCCTATACTCCGTGTTCTTTCCTTCAACATCTGACATTTTCACATCAGAGGAGATCCTCACCACAAACAGGGAAGACCTAAGTAGAACAGGAGCAAAACCACTTTCACTCGAAAATAATGAACATGTTATTGCCTAATAAGAAACTGCATTTGAGGGATATATTACTCTACTTGTTGGAAGGATTTTTGGGCACTTCAGAGGAAGTGCACACGACATAGCTAACTGATACAACATTCTAATGCTTCTTCACCAAAGGAAAAAACAACAACAACAACCACCCACACATTAAAACCTAAAGTCTGTTTAGACAGATAAATTCATTACACTAAAGCAGTTTTCAAAAATTTTTTTTCCTTTTTTGACCAAAACAGAGTGTCTTTCCTACTGCCTTGGTAAAACAAGGCAAGAAAATTCACCACAGAGAAAAAAAAAGAAAGAAAAGATTCACTGCAAGTTTTCATGTGTGAAAAGAAAATCTGCATAACATATATTAATGGACAGTAAGAGATGGTACCTAACAACTATAAAGCCAAAACACAGCCAGAACTAAAAAAAAAGGTTAAATAACAAAAAAAACAGAACAAAACAAAACAAATTTATTTAGAATGTATTTAGAAACATGAACTATATTAAAATACAAGATAAATAACAAAAACCACTGTAATTTTATAATTTCACTTTATCCTGCACCAGCTGTAATTAAGGAGCTGATAAAGGTGACTTAGTCAAATCTAGTCTTGCCCAGCAGAAAGCTATTAATAACACAAAGTACTTTCACGTCTCTAGAGGTAAACACAAGACCACTCCTCATTAAGTTTACCTGTTTTGTGTTTTGATAACCAGGTGAACAGTGAGTCCATCATGAATTCCATGCTGAGTCAAAGTATCTTGATCTTTTAAAATTTTTCCAGCAAATATCAACACAAGCTGATCAGTGTGGGACTTGAAGCGCTTCGAGATTTCTTCCTTGAACTAAACAAAAAAAATAACATTATACATTTATGTAATTAAATACAGAACTGTAATTTTTAGAAATAATTTAAGAACAATCTATTTTTTACATTTGCTATATTACCTCACTTGTACTGCATATTCTGTATTTCACAAACTAGAAATACTTTTAAGTTTTTTCTGTCCATAGGAAGATGGGAAACATTTCTTTGTCATACAGTAAAGGAAATCAGAAGAATTTCACATCTAGATCATTATTTATGTAAGTCGTGACAACAAAAATCTGACTGGTCTTGAAGACTACTGTGACTTCAACCAGGCATGCATCCATGACATAAATACATACTAGTATATATAGCACTTAAACACACCCGTATGTATACACGCAGTAAAGTATGCATATAATTATATACTAGCAAGTACACACATAAAAATATGCACACCACTGAAGCCATCCATTGCTGAAGGACTGATGATGCAATGTCATAAAGAGGATAAATCTGTCCAGACTTTTGCTGGAACTATCTAACTAGAAGAGAGTATTTTCTCTTCTCTGATGTATTTTTGCTGCCTTCCTTCCATGTGTCAAAACTAGCATTCCTTTCCACACAGGCAAAAGTTACACCTTAGGTGGCTCTGCTTTCTCTATATGAAATGCCATTGCAGCCCAGGACACAGTGAATAAACACATTTTTCATTTCACTGGGAAATCATTCCCTCATTAAAACACTTGAACATGGAAGTCCACTCCATACCCTCTCACCTTCCTAATCAAAAATAACCAAGTTATGCTCTCAATAACTTCTAATTGAAATTCATTATTCTCTGGAAAAATGCTCTCATTGAAAGCAGAATATCTAAAAAACTTAAAAAGAAAGATGTCCAAGAAAAATGGTAAGGAATGACCTGCTTATAAGAAAGCCAGATAAATTTATTCAACTAGACTTGTCAGCAGGCTAAGTATTTTTAAAATACCAGGTAGTTACAAAGACCTTCAGAAGTTCATTGTGTTTAAAACTTTAAAATTAAGTTGACCATAATACTTTAAAAAGCATCTCAAATATCCTACAGAATTCTCATTCCATACAGGAGAACAAAGTATTAATCTTGCAACTAGTTATTAATAATTAGGCAGGACTAAAGAGTAAAATTCCAATTTATTATGCTTTGAAGGTGAGTTTCTAATTGAAAGGTTTTATAGCACAGGAAGAGAAAAATAAAGAGAGCTAAAAAAAACAGAGAGTCCAAGAGACAATAGTGATTAAATCTATGTGTTTGTGCAGGAGGTTGCCCTTGGTTAGTTAAGTCTACTCACACAGAGCTAAGTTTTGGTTGTTGCAGAAATAACTTATAAGTCAGCCTTTATACTGGCAATATTTAGACTCACAAGTATTCCAGAAAGTCACTCAGTCCATTCCTTCCCCAAGTATGTTACTTACCTGAATTATTTCTCTCATGTTTATCTAGTCTGTTCTCTGAGTTCCCCAGTAACTTTTTTCGAAGAAACTGTTCCAGTGTTTCACTACCAGATGTCTTCACTGTCCTTCCCACAATGGACAACACAAACAGACTGTTGTTCTTTTCTGAATAGGCGACTGCAGTAAGGCTGATCTTTCCTTGATGGTTCTTTTCTAATCCAATCCTTCCCACCCCTCCTCGGATTTTCAAAGCCACTTACTCTGTTCTGTAAGTGCGGGGATCAGTACTGGCCAAAATATTTCACACCAGCTCATCTATACTTAGCGGAAGATAAACCCCACATCCTGCAAGCTATATTCCAATTTGTAAGAAAAACTGAGAAATCCATGTGAGAAAACATTCATGTAGGAGTACTGACTTATTTAATAGCTATAAACTCCAGACATTTTGTAGAATCCCAGGAGAGGTTAACGTGTACACCTCAAACACCAATACATGGATGGCCGTGTAGCCAATCAAGCAGTGTTGGTAATAAGAGATAAGAATTTTTGGTAATAACCAAGGATTTTTGATAATAACATGGTGTGGGAGAGAACAAGATGTGGCTGGTGAAGGTGACCATAGAGAAGTTGGGCAGTACTCTTCTGGGACAAACATCCTTGCTGTAGCTCCTGGAGATAAGCACAACACACAACAGTGCACGCACAAGAACGCAACCGAGAAGTTGGCTTGGACTATACGGAGGGATAAAAACCACCCAAGATCCCCAAAGCCCTCTGACCCATTTCCAGAAAGGTCTGAAAGAACAGACTGAGCATGATAACTAATTTGCATAGAAAGTCAGAAAGTTATCTCCAAGTCAGGGAATGCCCATCTATAAAAAGGTATCCTTACAAAGCACAGTCACATGTGCACTCCCAGAACCCTGAACTCCTCATCAGCCAGACTGATGCTGGAGCCAGAAGTGGTGATCTCTTTTATTCTCTTCTTTTCTTTCTTTTTTTCCTTTCTTTCTTTCCTTCTCTCTCACCTCTTTATACAAAACCCACTGCCATGTGTTTATATAGTAGGTCAGGGGTTTAACATACTAATTTCCATGCCAGGTGTGTAATCTACAAATAAAACTTTTTGAGTTTTTGTGGACCCTCTGACTTCTGTCACTCTTTTCTGTGATGTCGCACCCTCAAGGGGAAAGAAGCACCTACAAATCTTGAGGGTAGAATGTCATACCTTGTTCTGCTGAGCAACTGTTCAGGCAGTTGCTTCCTATTCTGTATTCTTATACTTAATTACTCTTAATATGCAAAGTAACACAAAACCAGCAGAAATACTTAGAACGTGGGACAAAGCTAATGAATCAGAATAAAGGACAACCATACTGTGACAAATGAAAGACTGTCGTTTATCTAAACTCACTTATTACCATATTTTCTACAATATGCTGTGACAGTGAGATCCACAAGTTAATTCTCGTCAGAAGGCTGATGTTGTAGTATAAACAATATGAACAGAATATCTCAAGTTGGAATGGAACCATAAGGATCATAGAGTTCAACTCCCTGCTCTTCGCAGGACTACCTGAAACTAAACCGTATGACTGAGACCATTGTCTGCATGCTCCCTGAATTCTAACAGGCTTGGTGCCACGACCACTTCGCAAAGGAGCCTATTCCAGTCACCACCCACCCTTCCAGTGAAGAATCCTTCCCTAAAGTCCAACCGGAACCTGATGCAGCTTCATTCCATTTCCTTGTCTCCAACTGCTGCTCACCAGAGAGAGGAGACTGGCTGCTGTCCCTCTGCTGCCCCAGCTGGAGGAAGCTGTAGGCTGCCATGCAAAAACAACACTACAGCAGGACATGAATGCAACCATCAGTGTACCAGGACCCACAAAATAACCTCTACAACATCATCTATGAATGATCCAAATGCACACTAGACCTTTTGCAGTCACAATAATAAAACTATTGAGAACAATAAGCCAGCTTTGGCTAACTGAGAAATATTCACATAAAAAGCCTAGTCGAGATGCAGTGAAAGAGTTATGTCTCTTCCTCAGCTTCACTTTCATTCAGTACGACATTGGGACCCCTGAAATGACCTTGTCATAAGCAGGACCAAGCCCTCTCATAATTCATTCGAAGAAGACCATCACATAAAACCTACATTCCCATACAAGACCTTTTACAAATGCTAAGTGTTAACTGTCAAAAACACCTTAAATAACAGGTTAGCTTCACACACTTTTTTTTTTTGCTGAGGCAGAGGAAGAGAATCATCTACACATATGGAAAAGAGAATCCTAAAAATATTGTTGAAAAAGAATGTAAAGATCATCTAGTTGCAACTCCTCTATCAAGGTAAGGGACACCTTTCCCTAGACCAGGTTACTCAAAGCCCAGTCTGGCTTTGAATGCTTCCAGCAATGGGGCATCTACAACTTCTCTGGGCAACCTGTTCCAGTGTCCTCACAGTAAAGAATTTTTTCCTAATATGAAAGAGGGTAAAGTCATTACCCTTGTATCATCACTCCATGCCCTTGTAAAAAGTCCCTCACAATCATTCATGTAGGCCTCTTTTGGCCACTGAAAGGCTGCTATGAGATCTCTCTGGAGCCTCCTCTTCTCCACAATGAATAGAAGTCTCTCAGCCTATCTTCATAGGACGTGTGCTCCAGCCCTCTGATCATATTGGTGGCCTCCTCCTGACTCACTCCAACAGGTCCACGTCCTCTTGTGCTGGGGACCCCAGAGCTGGACGCAGCACTCCAGGCAGAATCTCACCAGAACAGAGGAGAGGGGCAGAATGCCCTCCCCTCACCCTGCTGGCCACACTGCTTCAGATGCAGCCTGGGATACAATCAACCTTCTGGGTTGCAAGTGCACATTGCTGGGTCATGTCCACCCTCTCATACACCAGCATCCCCAAGTCCTTCCCCTCAGGGCTGTTCTCAATCCACCCTACCTGTACTTGTACTTGGGATTTCCCCAAACCAAGCACAGAACCTTGCATTTGGCCTTGTTGAACTTTATGAGGTTTACACGAGTCCATCTCTCAAGTTTGTCAGGGATGGCATCCCTTCCCTCCAGTGCCTCAATCATACCACGCAGATCGGCATTGTTGAGGTGCACTCAATCCCACTGTCTATGTCACTGACAAAGATGTTAAACAGTGCTTGTCCCTGTACCAATCCCTGGGGACACCACTCGTCACTGGTCTCCACTTGGACAACGAGCCGTTCACCACAACCCTTTAAATTCCTTATTCACTGAGTAGTCCATTTGTCAAAACAATCTCTCCAGTTTAGAGACAAGTCACAGGGCACAGTGTCAAATGCTCTACATATGTGCAGGTAGATGATGTCGCTCACTTTTCCCTCATCCACTATCACTGCAACCCCATCATACACAATCACCAAAGCTGTCTTCAGTGAAGCTGTGTTGGCTGTCACCAATCATGTCCTTACCTTCCACGTTCCTTAGCATAATTTCCAGGAGGTTCTGTTCCATGATCCTGCCAAGAACTGAGGTAACACTGACCAGCCTGTAGTTCCCTGGTTCTTCCCAATTTCCCTTCCAAAATTACATGGATGTTGTGTTTTGCCTTTTCCAGTCTTCGGGAACTTCCATGGGAATTGCCACAACTTCTCAAATATGATGGCTAGAGGCTTAGCTACTTCCTCACCCAGTTCTCTCAGGGCCCATGGATGTATCTCATCAGATCCCATGGAACTGTGCACCTTCAGGTTCCTTAAAGGGTCTTGAACCTGATCTTCTACAGAGGATGGTTCTTCATTCTCCCAATCCCTGCTTTCACCAACTTGGGCAGTGCGACTGGAGCACTTGCCAGTGAAGGGAACAGGCTGGGTATCAGTCAGTGAGTGCTGAGCCACTGTACTCATCGTTTGCTTCTCTTGCATTTTACTCTTTTATCCCTCTCGTTCATTATTGTTGACTCAACTACTATTGCTGTTGTTATTATTATTGTTGTTGTTGTTTTAAATATTAAACTGTTCTTGTATCAACCCATGGGTTTTACTTTTTGTTTTGATTCTCTTCCCCATTTCACTAGGCAGGAGAGAAGTGAGGAAGCAGTTGCATGATACTTAATTGCTGGCTGAGGTTTAAACCATGACAGATTATGATGATATAAATTAATGCATATTTAGGCAGTTCTAAAAAAATTAATTTTGGTATTGTTTAGGTCTTCAGTTTGCACAACATAACTAAATAACAGTATCAGTAAATTACAGTTAAAATACTTCATTCACTAGGAAAACCAAAAGCAGAAGGAGTTCAGTGTCGCTGGCTAGAAATGACGAGCATTTCTGTCCAATTCTCCTAATGCAGTGACTCATCCTTTTAATTAACATGTAACAATCCAAGCAACAATGTCAGCTCATTTGCTTTATTGTTCCAAAAATACAAGTTTTACTTCATTGTAATAATACTACGCCTTGTAGTATTACAAAGGTGTTCAGTCATATCTGTGCATAGGAAAGGACACAAAAGTTGTAAAAATAATGTTTCATCTTACTTGACACCTAGTGTATTCACGGAAACTAGTTCATTGTACTCCTCTAGTAACTGAATATAGTAAAAATAATGTAAAACCGTGTAAATGTCTTACATGATTATCAGAAACATATATGGACAGATACACAGTGGCAATCAGACTAAAACACAGGACTAATGTCTAGACAGATGCCTGGTTTTCCTAGGGAGAAAAGTAAAAAGCATTCTTAACCAGAGTGAGTTAATTTGAGGTTACATTCTCCTCAAAGCATAGCAACTTGTAGATTTGACATGAATTAGAACAAATTTAAAGCTCGTCTTGTTGAAGCGCTTTGCCCAATTTGCCATTTTACCTCAAGTTAACTTGTTTACATAAACTTTTTTTTTTGCTTTGAAATACAGGAGCAGTATAGTTTTTCACATTGAGAACACTCATTGGCTTCTTAGCAGCATATCAGCACTTCTTGTTTATACCCTCAATTCCATGTCAAATACCCTTATCTTCCTAGCAACTTTAAGACAATCACCATTAACAAAATTTGCCTTTTTTTGTTAAGACACATGGGAAAAAACCAAACCCAACTCTCTGTGAAGCAAGCTAGGACTTTTACTACGCCTGGTCAGCTTGATTGCCTCTGAAGGTTTTTGCAAGGTATGGGTGGACACTGTACAGTGTTGATGTCTGGTGCTGAACAAATGCATACAGGTACGCAAGCTAGCCAAAGTAAACACTCTGTCACCAAACAAAACCAGTATGTGAATACACAAGAAGCAGAACAGCTGACTAAACCAGATACTGTCTTGCACTGTCACTTTGCAGAGCAGATCCATAATTTAAACATTAACCTATTAACATCTGATGAGCTGGCTTTGGAAGAATCTGGTAAAGAGTTATTCCAGGCAAAGTAAAAGTATTAACATTCAAACTCTCCTTTGACATGTTACCACCATATAATGATTCAAAAGCTTCTGCTGACTCATGACATCAAAACCAACAACTGTAATAATCTTACTATCCACTCACAAGACAAAGTGTTGTGAAAAAGTAATAAAAAGAAGAAAATAAATAAATTTTAAAATATTTTTCCAAATTCTCTCACCCTCAACTTAGTAAGTCATATTTAAAAATTAAATTACAATAACAACCTGGAAGAGGTCTTGGGCAATTAACATCCAAGTCCCATTGAAAGTAACAGAAAACAGGCCCCTAAAAACTTCAACTACTTTGAAAATATTAAGCTACAATTTTATGTAGATGACTGTAAGAAAAAGCAAGTTTGCTGACTCTCCCCACATGAAATCTTGTTTTGAACACAATAGAGGATGACATGAAGCAAACATTTGTACACAGAAGGCTGAACTGCATTTTTCATTCCCAGCAGTCCCTCAAACAGTTCTACTACAAAGAAAGATTTTGAAACAGCATTACCTTGTTCGGCACTGCTGTTTCAAAACACACCCATAATATTTAAACTTTCAACTGTCTTTCCTAACAACATACACAGTTAAGCATATTGACTGAACTCCAATCTGTCTTACACCCACACTGAGCAGTCACAGAAGCAAACTTTGACGAGCTCCAGCTTTCTTTTATACAACAGAATTAATGGTTACAGGTCATCTTGACCCAAGAAGTAAGGAACCAAACACACGGCCATATAACCGCTGATAGCTGTGGTCTTCTTTTGTGATGAATCATGACCTGGTCATCTTATGACTGACTTAAAGTGAATCAGTAAAAACAGGGTTTCATTGCACAACTCTAGGACACTATACAGGAAGGAAGACAAGAATTCATCATTTCAAGCAGGAATACAAGCATTTTTGGCCCACAGCAGATAGAGCACAGCTAGAAAGAACACACAAAATAAGTCTTCTATGCAAGAGTATTCTGTCTTTCGTGTCTCAATGGAGTTACTATCTTCTGGTGGCTTTGCCAATGACCCATGCTAGTTTCACAATAAAATTATTTCCTCAAACATCTGCACCCAAACCAAATTTACAAAAAAATCACCTTGAAAACACAAAGTCAGATTCTTGACAAGCTTACAAGGCTAGCAGCCCATAAAGGGTAAACTGCAGCAGTGCACAGTAGTCTAAAGGGCTCAGGACTCAAGTTCTAGTCATTTCTATTCCTTCCAGGGATCCTTCAGCAACCCACTCCACTTCTCCAAGCTTTTGGCAATACTTCTCCATAAAAGTATTTGGCAATCTACTCTCTCCCTGTTTGTTATGTACCTGATCGCTGGCAAAGCAATGCAAACCAAAAACTCCTTGACTTAAAATAAGCACTGTCCTGGCTCAGGCCTGGCTCAGGGACAGGGTTAATTTTTGCAGTAGCTAGGAAGGGACATGGCCAGGACCCAGAGGTTATGCTATACCACCTCTTGTCATCGCCAGCAGCTGGGGAAATGGAATCTCTTCCAGGGAGAAGGGGCTCCTTCTGATCAAGAAAACATGGTGGAGGGAGATATCCGGTATTGTCTGTTATCAAGAGGATTTTTTCCGTGTGACTTATTCATTTTCTTGCACCCTCTGTCATTAGAATTGTTGCTGTTAATATTTGTTTTCTTATCTCATTGCTGCTTCCAGTAAATTGTTCTTATCTCGACCTGTGATCTCGACCTTTTGTGCTTCCAACTCTCCTCTCCAGCATGCCTTGGGTTGACTGACAATTTAAGAAGAGTGAAAAGAGAAAAAAGCTTTGTAAGTTACGGGAAACTAAGATTCAAGTCAACCCACTGAGGCTTTTGTGCTGCACAGAAATAGAATATGCTTGAACTCCTCTCTTTTATTGTTATTTTCATCTTGAAAACTCTCAACTGTATTATACAACTCTTAACTGATTTATACAACATTCAAAATTATTTAACAAACAAATAAAGCACTGGGTCAGGGGGAAGAGGCAGGGGAAAACACAGCAGAGAGAGAAAGCGGCAGTGTAGTTTGGAGCGTCTCGGTGGGGGTCACTGCGGTAGGAAGTAACATTCCTAAAAAACGACAGCACTGTTTAGCAAGAGCCAAAATCCGTGTTACCAAGATTATTCTTGCACTTAATACAAAATACAGCACTGTATCAACTACTAAGAAAATTAACTCTATCTCAGTCAAAACCAGAACATCAGGTCACCATATATTCCAAATTCTTAAGATTTTACCCTAACTTTACTCTCAGACAATGACCCTTTTTACAGACCCAAGGTTTGCAGTCACTAGATTGAAACACTGATTGGTTTTTAAAATCCTTACATGACACCTCTACCACAGCTAATTATTCATTAAGGTTTTCTGTGCTGTTGGCAATTTTGAACTGTACACAGGACAATTTTTAAAAACCGTGTGACACCCCTGACTGAGGGTGAGCGATTTTAGCAAGACAAACTCACAGGACAAATGCAGGCCCTATCTGACATGGATAAAGTTAAAAAAAAAAAATTTAAAACCATATTGTCTTACTTTTATGCAGAACAGACACGAAAGACACTTTACTACTTAAATAGGTTTTCTTATATTATTCTGTCTACCAGTCATTTATCAGCAAACACTTGTTGAGTACTGTGGTCAGGTAACTGATACCTTTTAGTTACATCTAAGCCAATAGTCAGGAAAGTCAACATACTTTTACTTTGGAAGGTTCTTCTATCAAATAACCACCTACCATTGCTCTAAAACAATTCTGAGTTCACAAAATGAGGGGAAGAAAACCCCCACCCTAAGAAATACGTATAATCAGAGTATATCACAAAGCAGACTCCATAAAGAATCACACAGATGTGTTACAATCCACTGAGACACCAGACGATAGAAAACCTAACACTAAACACTTCGTGTATTCAAGTGCCTTGAGACAACTGAAAAACAACAGAAACCTAAATCACAATCCTGGAAACGAAGAACAGACTGGATTCCATTATATAGTTTCAAGCTATCTTGTTTGTACCATACAGTAATCCCTGGATTACAGAAAAACAGTGAGACAGAATTGGATCATGGTAAAAGAATTGTTCTTATAAAGTAAAGTTCCTAATAGAGTAAAACGTTACATAAAATACTAAAAGTATATGCAAGCCAGGAAAGATGCTCCACTACCAAACTACCCAATGTTTTAACAACTTAACATTTACACCTGTGTGATCTTTGCAAAGCTGAAGACTACCAATTTGGCATTGTGAAAACCAGGCACAAATATGAAACCCTGGATTTATGGATTTAAAGTTTCAACCACAAACTGCACCGAAATTGTAATCAAGAAATACAACTTTAAAGCTCTCCACTTGACAAAAATCAGAGTCTCAACACAATGGATAAAATTACACTTTTAATTAAGTAGCTCAGAGGTTTTATCTGTAGTTTAGTCTAGTACAGAAAGCACATTTGTGCTCACCTACTTTAAAAACATACTAGACGCTTTTAAATGTCCTGTTACTGAAAAATGCATTCCATACTGACGAGAAATTCTATTTAAAGGTTGAAGCTAAATAAAAATGCGGGGGAAATCCCTAAACCTGCAAAAGGATCTACTCTGTTTTCTGTGGAACTAAACTCAATTTTACTAACTTTTCCAGGTGGGCATTCCTGTGAAATTTTCATATAATCAAAGGACTGACAATCATTCTCTGCAAGAACTTCAGGCTTCTGAAATTATTAGCATAGATTTACTATATCCACTCTTTGTGGGCCCAGAAGTTAATAACACACAGCTAGGCATGTTACTCTGTTTCACAGTTGTAATGTTCACAGAATGGACAACTCAGTATCTTTCAGTGTGCTACACACCCACAGACAGTAACTCAGAACCAGTTACAATAAACTCATGAATACTTCAAATGTCAACACAGGGCACTAAAACAGCACCATGAAGCATCAGCAAGCTTTAACTCTTCTAAAACTCCCTCATTCTAAATGATGAAGGTGAAAAACTGTTCTCCCATGTAACCAGTTCCAACACCTCAACACTCAAACAGTTCAAGTCATTCACTAAGACATGAAGGCATGAGTCATTACTAAAATGAGCACACTTTTTCTTTGTATATAGGCTTTACCAAAACACAGTAAATCAACTCTGCTAAGCAAGAAATTGCAAACATTGTATTGCCACAAATTCAGAAAATAAATTGAAGAGAAAAAACATGAGACAACAGACAAACAGTTTTACTGAGCTGGAGTATCAGCACTGTCATGGTCAGCTAAGTTTATAGGTATTCATCATTACCCACCACATATTCATTAAGTCTCTGCACTGAGCAAGATCAGTATCATACCCAGTCAAGAATGCAAATATTTGGTCCTTGTCCTAATACAGAGCCAAATCGTGCTCAGCACAATCATATAGTTTTCAGAGAATAAAAGACAGATGGACAGCAGTTGCAATCAACTGACCTCCCAGAGTGACTTTGTACTTAGTTTATTTTCCATACCAACCTGCATACTCACTGTTCTAGCTGCACAACACAGGATCACAGTAACACATCTACTCTGCTGAAGTCTTCCAATATAGGAAAAAATCTCGACAGAAAAGTTGCAGACCTGATTTACATTAATGGAGCAACATAAAACATAATTTGTGTAGCCCTAAATTTGGCCCTGATGACACAAAATATTTTCCTAGAAAATCTAGGTTCATGTTCTGGCAGTATTATGAAATTACCGTAAAGAAATAAACAACTCAATTCACTAAGCTCTAATGTTAGCTACAGAAATATACTGAGGGAGTTTCTTTTGCTGGGTTTTTTGGGTTTTTTTTTCAGCCTACAATTTACTGGCCCATCTATCTCAACTGTACAAACCACTTGCTGATCCCAGATGCATATGAACAGATGTGCAACTTGTCTGGTATTTGAGATTAACCTATTTTCAAGGCTGGCTCTAGAAACATTACATCTACTGTTGATGCTTATTATTATTAACAGCTCACTTTTGCAGTTTAAGAGAAACAGCCAATATTAGTCACACTACAGGGACAGTGCATTTTTTAGTGCTGTTACACGGCCTGGGACTTCAACCAAACAGTCAACCCACCAGGGCAATCTTACTTCACAGGAATTAAGATATAACTGCAGATCTAATATTTTAACAATAGTTCCAAAAGAGACAACACTCAGAGTTTAAGATATCTGTGGACAACGAAGACACATGAAGTAGTGCGCTCTGTTAATTCCCTAAACTTGCATGACTGCTTTCAAAAATTCATGCTCTTGCTAGGTTGTACAACTGTTTCAGTTTATGACAACTGTTTTTTTGAAAACCTGGCAGCTCCACCAGTACTCAAATCTGAAACAAACCTGTTAAAGCCAAACATATTACAAAATTCACAGCTAAAGTAAAACTGTTTAAAGTTTCCGAAGGACCCAAACTAATGGCTGACTGCTTTTCAGGACAAACACAATCGTCAGCTTAGATTCAGTTTATGAATCTCTTTTTTGAAATATCCAAACAAAAGAAAAGCCCCAAAACTGCAAAGACTTTTACAAAAACTGCATTGATGCTGCTCACAAATCTATGGAGAACAGAGAAGAGAAAAGCACCCCTTTCACACCGAGATTGCTGGGAAAGCAGTGGACAACATTAAAAAGCAAACACAGTCATTTTACTTTCGGGAGAAATGCCTAGATGAAGCTTGCAGAGAGAGTAGCTCGCAGCACACAATACTGCAGCTGCCAAAACACTAGAGAAGACAAGAGAGCAGTCTCAATGCAATGGCAGCTGGAGAAAACCTCAATGAAACTCAGGTCTGAGACACTTCTAGCCCAAATGCTGATGTAAAAAAAAACCCCCGAAACAACCAAAACCAAAAAACCAAACCAAACTGTATCTAGATTAGATGTAAGGATAAAAAAATTGAAAGAAATATTACCATTTTCTCTATTCGCAGCAACTAGGTGAAACGAAAGTCTGACAATCTAGCTAGCACTACATTTGAAATTTAGGAGCCTTTACTTCATCTTTTGTATCCTCCTCTATTAACCAGTGTCCTTCAGTTCACACATGGGGAATGATGTCAAGTTCTGTATCTAGACATTAGTGGTGCTTTCAGACATGTAACCTTTTTTTGATGAGGTCTGCAACACCAATGACACCTAAAAAAATTGCGGAATAGCATGAAGTTGGCACATTTAGAACCATTTCAAGGGGAAAACTGGGAAATCTTACGGAAAATGAAGGAGGTTCTGAATCTAGCAATGTCTACATCATTTACAAGCAGGAGACTCTGGGTTTTTACATTTGGACAGCACCTTTTTTATGGTTTGTTGCTTCCTAATCGAAATAAATTAAGTTCTAGTCAATACTTGCACAGCAAACCTTCTACAAAACCAGAAGACTGGCAGGAAACAGTGTCGATGAATCAGCAGCTGTCACTAGTTTGAGACAGATGCAGCTGGGGCACAGCCTTTCATAGGAACGCACAAATTCCCTAATAACTTGGTTATCTGACAGTAGTGCCATGTTGAGTACCACATCCATAACTACCATATCTAAGTACAGCAGACTGCAGATTGTACAAACACAGTACAAGGCTATGACTTCCCCAAGTTGAAGGCCTACTTGCTGTTTTTAAAGACAGTTTTAGATCAAAATAACCACTGGAAATACAGAGATCCAAGTGACTGCATATGTTTTCTACAGTCGTGTTAGCCAGCCAGTGAGACAGCTGCTACCAAAATCAGTCAGCTCAACAGGACAACTCACAGTTAGAAAACGAGAAACGAGAAGGCTTTGGGGTGGCCTAATTGTGGCCTTCCAATATCTGAAGGGAGCTTGCAGGAAAGATGAGGCAAGACTGTTTATAAGAACATGTACTGACAGGACAAGGGGCAGTGGCTTCAAACTGAAAGAGAGTAGGTTTAGATTGGCAATTGCGAAAAAGTTCTTTACTGTGGGAGTGGTGAGGCACTGGAACAGGTTGCCCAGAGAAGCTGTAGATAGCCCATCCCTGGAAGTGCTCAAAGCCAGGCTGGACGGGGCTCCGAGCAACCTGGTCTAGCTGAAGGTGTGCCTGTCTACGACAGGGGAGCTAGAACTGGATGATTTTCAATGTCTCCTTCCAACCTAAACCATTATATGATTCGGTGGCTTCATGAACGAGCTACATCCACCTTCCGAGCCGGCCCACTGCAGCGCAACCGAGAGAGAAGTCGGTGAGGAGAGTACGAGCCGGCACGCTTCTCTACTACCCCCACTAGCCTCAGATGGCAGCAGTCCTCTCTTGGGCCGGGATCGGTGCTGGTGCTCGCCCAACAGCGCCCGACGCGACCTGGGCGAGCAGAAGCTGCTTTGTCACCGGGAAGGGCCCTCGCCCCGCGCCGCCGGAGGCGGGAGCCGCGGGCCGGCGCTCTCCTCCCGGGCGGCGCTCCGCTCGGCCCCGGCCCC
>VZTD01005406.1:38071-99134 GCA_013397725.1 Rhagologus leucostigma | reverse complement strand
TGGCCAAACCGGCACAAGAACACGTCAAACCTTACCAGATTTTTGATGCTTGACAAAAAACAGCCAAACCCTCCTTCTCGCTTAGTCCCATTAGAATCACCCACTCTAGTGCAGAACTCAGCACGGTAACTGTCTGCTGCATTAGGACTGTGTCAAATGGTTGCATATGTCAATAAAACTAAGGTAATTGAGAATGCAGTGACTGGTCTTGCCTACAAATTACATCTGTTCTGCCTTTAAAATTAAGAACCAAGTCATCTTCTAAAGTAATTGGTAGACAGCTTGGAAATTAAATTAGTAGAAAACATGGTTTTAACTTGTTTTAAGGAGAAAGGTATCTTGAAGCATAGGGGAGCAGGAGATGGATTAACCACAAACCTAAGCAAGTCATGGCTCTTACCTATCTTTTCTATTTTCTTCTTCATTCCCCAGGCTAAAAAGAAAGGTATTTATACGTAACATTATATACTTTAAAGAAAAAAGCCGTTTTGGAAGAGTAGTAGAAACAATTTGATTGACTTCAGATCTTGTCTGGACTTCCGCTTTGAGTCTGGAAATCTTGTTATTGGTTACACTTAATTACACATCCTGCTCTGCACGCACTACAAGTTTAGATCAAAAGATTACCACTCAACTAGGCAAAGACATACTTACCTAGTGAAATGAAAGTAAACTACTGAAGGATTGTTTAAAAGATCTTAACAAAGTGCCTAGATCTTTTTAAAAATAAAAATTAACATATTTTACTGCAATCACAGGGTAAACATTCATGTAAACTGAGGTTTTTGTATTTGTTAGAACTGTTCAACACAGGAAAATGATATGTATATTTTTATTAGGAGAACCAATCAGGATGTTGTTCTACAAATCAGGCTTTGCTGTCTAGTCAGTATGTATTTTTACATGAAAAAAGCTATGTCGCCCCTAAGCAGATATCGAGAGACTGGGCACTGTTCTTCAGCTTCAGTGTCCTTGACCGCAGCTGCACTTCGCACAGCCTGTCTGTGCAGCCACCATGCACAGACAGTGAGTTTGTTTGTACAGCACAGTGATTAAGGTCTGGTCAACACATGAAACAGAATTGCATAGAGGGTGTAATGAGGTCTGCAGACTTGATATGGAAAGCAAAAGAATTCGGCTTCGCTCTTTAAACCCAAATAGGAGAACCACTTGTCTCCAGCAAAGTCCACTTCAAAAGGAAACGGAAGTGATGCATATGGATGGATCAAGTCAGATGTGTGATCAATTTGCAGAGCACAGCATGCAAAAAATCACTAGTTTACATAACTTTATTTAAAATAAAATGAAAATGATTGATTAAATAATAAAGCTCTTGCATTTAGGAACAAAAATCAGTAATATGTTAACATAAAAGTGTTTGGATCAAACTGTCTATTCACACAAGCAGGAAATACATTAGACTCAATTAATGCTCAAAAGCTCTTAGTTATTTTTAAGAAGCAGAATTTTTCAACTTGTGTCTTAATACATGAAGTACAAAGCAGATTTTTTTTTCAACTCATGTCTCCAAGCATTAAGTTACAGATATGTAAAAACACTGGATACATGAAAAGTATTTTTTACTTCTCTCATGTGAGACTGAAATTCTTTCTTCTAACTTAAGGCCAAAGAAAATGCATCCTGGAAATCATAAAGTAACTTCAGACAAATGGTAATTTAAGAAACTAAATTTAACTAAATTTAAGGAAGCCAAAATAGATATGTGCATACTTTAATTACACAAGTAAGAAAAATTTCAGGCTGTCTGTACAGATTTACACAAAAATAATGCTATTATGTTGGCGTGTAGGTACTTAAATAGTTGGCCTTTCTACTGTATTTCCAAAGAGATTTCATATTGCACTTTCACCTTTTTGCAGCTGACACGTAAGTTTCCATGCTCTAGGCTTAAATTTTTAATTTATTTTTTCCCTTTTCTTTAAATTTCAAGATGCTTTTTAACTGAGGTAAGGATATGGCTACAGTGCACTTCAGTCAGCCATCCAGTTTGAACTAATGGAAAGCTAAGCCTAGCACAAGAATATTAAATTTCAGTTAAACTTTCTAAGTACTAGACTGAAATGGAAAGAATAATATCTTGTAAGCTGCAGGAACTGGTGTAACCAGGAAAAGTGCAAAGCCAGAGCTCAGCTATTTAACAGCTAACAGCCCATAAAATGGAAACATAGAACTAAGCTGGAGTTTCCCTAAAACAACATGAATAAAACCGGAATCTTCAAGTGGTTAGAAAACTGCTGAAGCTGTGTCTGGTGCAGGCTGGCTTCGGTTAAAACTGAATAGAAATGACTCCTAGTTAAATATGAGCACCACCAGACCCTTTTAACCTATTTTCTCCTATGTAATAATGGCTTTTCATTTCAAGCTCATTTAGTTTGAATGATTTTGTCACACCTACTGGAACTAATTCAAACACTTCCAGCACTAGCTGGAAGAAGCCCATGCAAACTCTTCATCTTCCGCACTGGCCTACTGATGAGAAAATATTTGCACTGGTTACGGCTCTGAAGTGATTTTCTTGTCTGACTAGAGATCACTCTATAATCTTTTAGCAGAATAAAATTTGGTCAAAATCATACTATGCCATGAATTTCACTGCTGTAACTTCAGGTGGAAACTATTTTTTGAAAAGTACTCACAGAATTGTAACTGAATTGGCCACAATCTCTGATTAGATGGAAGTTGTTAAAGCTGAAATAAATGCTAGCTTACGGCTCTAATCAATCTATTCAAATTTCTCTTAATTACAACGCCTGCTACTCAATCTACCTCTAACACAACTCTTTGGTCAACAAAATGTTTATTGCTCTTGCTTTCAGTGTAAATGCATGTAGGCCAGACATATTAATTCCTTCTTCTCCTGTTTCAAACTCATAGCTATGCAGCTGGAACTTTCCAGCAAAATGGCTTAAACAGAAATCTTAGGGAAAAGCATAAAAGAGAAGTAAAAATTGATCGACTGAGAAGAGTATATACTACTTTTTAATGAATTTTAATGAATTGTAATGAAATGTACTGTATCTTACCATAAAAGGGAAATTATATGAAAAAATAAAATTAGAGCCTTCTAGTAAGAAAGTCTGAGTAATTTACTAACACTATGGAACTATTTGTGCTGTACAAATCAGCTGAACAGGAAAGGAATATTAAAATTGAATATAAATTTTGAGGATTTAATTCTAATTTTATGTAGAGCATATCTTAAGATGGTTAAGGATTAATTTCACTATGTCCCTGTAGACATGAAGTCAATTGGCGGTGTGACCACAGTAAAGCTGTGAGCAAATATATACTCTATTGAGCAACGCAAATCAAGAAAACAAATACAGGTTTGTACAGAGCTTAAAACCAGAGGTCCTCCACTGCCCATCTATCTTCACTGGATTCCAGAGACTTGCTTGAGATTTCAAACCAGAAATATGACTAAAACAAACTTCCAAACGTCCAATTTGCTTGTGGCAACTTGTGTTTTCACACCTGTTTTCTATTAAATCTCACTAAATTTCCTTAGTTAGGAGTCTTGTCTCTGGATAGAAAGGCCGAAGGAATAGAACAGAGAGTTGCTCTGATGTGTGCTTCAGAATTTCAGGGAAAGGAGTAACTCACAAGGGAACAGCGCAAGCTGCAGACCCTTTCCTGGATGCATAAAGTTACCGTGTGTAACAGCTGAGTGCTGGTACCCTGCCAAGTTCTGTGCTGCTCCACATTTACTCAAAAAAGCCCACCTAAATTACCATTCTCTCTGTAAGGGATTCCTTCAGCCTCCGATCTCAGGAGTTGCTCACAACCACAGGGAACAACCCTGCTTTTGTAACTGGGAGGGTGAACATTAGCTGGACCACACTATTTTTCCCAGTGACACTGCTCATAGGTTAGCAATGTCACAATGTCAGAGAAGAACCTCTTCCAGGAGGACTCTCTGGTGTTCTATGGACTGCTCTACAGACTCCAAAGGAAGACCACTAAGCTTGGTAGAAGGATTGAGCAATGACGTGGCTTTTTAGAAAATGCTGCAGATGGGACACAGTACCTTCAGCACCAACTCTCAGCTGGGAAACAACAGGCATCAGGTAAACGGGTACTTGGTAGTTTTTTCTGCCATAGGCAGGCACTACCACCAGTCCAAATTCTGTTCCAGACCTTGTGACGTGAAGTCACTTTTATTCTGAATTGCTTTTGCAATACTGTCTTATTTTTAGCTTCTGTTAGTTTTTTTAATGTGTAGCTTCAAAAAAAAAACCCAAAAACAACCCACCAAAAACCAACCCAGCTTTTTATTTATTTAACAAATTAGGATATTGATTTTGTATCAAATTAATTTCTTACGACGATTTCTGTTCCAAGTTTTTCAAAACCATTTCTGCTTGTTTCTGTCTCCTGATAAGATCAAAGTACAGTTGACTAATACTGTCCTGAAACACTTTCAGTAATTTCAGCTTTTAATTGCCTCATGAAGCAGATGACTGATGGCCCATTATTTGTTACTCTGCTCAGTGGTGTGTTTCAATGGTTTCATTAGAAGGTGGAAATGGCTGAAAACAAATTTTTAATTTTGATGTGTGCTGCATGCTCAAACATCTGACTTTGTAGCATGTAACTGAAATGACCACAAGGTCAGGCTAACTTTCAACAATCTTTGGCCCTTGATAGAAAACTCAAACACAAGAAACACGATAGTGTCTTCAGAAACTAGAAGTCAGGGTTCTAAGCTGGAGACTTTGTTAGAAAATGGGCCACTCAGTTTAAACATTTAGTGTGACCTTAACTGTTTTAGGCATATTACATTTCAGGTGATGGGATGTGTAAGAATGAAATTCAGTAAGATGTGTCTTAGTAAAACAGTATACTAACTTGAAAATCATCAACAATCCAAGAACTATGCTAAAGACAGTGCAAGAAATGTCCCATTTTTTTTTCTACAAAACAGGGATCAAGCATTTGATTCCTTTGATAAAGCCAACAAAAAATTTACTAATTTAGTTTGAAAGAGCCTCAAATCAATCAAACCAATTTCTATTCCCTAATAGCACAGAATTTCTAGCTGGAACACAGCTGATTTTCAATAGAAAGGCAAGCACATTAATTCAACTGGAAGTATGCAAGACAGAATATCCTTCAATGTTCAGTTCTAAGATACCATGAGCTTCAAAACATTCATGTTCCTGCTCTTAAAACCCTATTTTTCTTCTTTTTACACACTTGAACATAGCTGTCCTTGGAAAAAGTCTTAAATTTAAACAAGTCTGTAGTGGCATAAACATTGAAGAAAAGTAGGGGGAGCAAGTGGGTTTGCATAACTAGTAAGACGTTGTATCAGCTTACTCGAGCTGTAATTTCTTCTAGCTGTAAGACATTTGTTTTGGGGTTTTTTGTTTGTTGGGGGGTTTGTTTGTTTAATCTGTTATTTTGAGTTTTTTTAAATCAAAACTTCACTGCTGGAGTTAGACAAAAAGTAATTTATTGCCTGAAAGCCTTCACAGTGATTTGTATTTCACAAGATGAGTAGACAGTTTCATGAAGAAAAACAAAGTTGTGGAAAAAAACCAAAAGCAGTAATTTTTGTCCTAGAAACAAATGACAGCACTTCCTAGGTGCTTTGTAATGTAAATGTGCTTCCTTCAGGACACTCTGGTGAGACCTTTGGATGCAATTCTTGGGCTCAACTTATGCTTCTGTCACCATTTCTGTGCAGCACTTAGATCTGTCTGCAGAAGAACACAGGGTCTTCTGGCAGCTGTCAATTCCACAGACATGAGCATAAAATCTTCCTTGTAGGCTGCTGAACCCATGGCAGCAGAAGACATTACATTAAGAGTTATTTACGAATACAGGCTCTGCCTCCAAAGCTCAACTGAAAAAACAGCAACTTGAGCCATTCTCTCCATGTCCTGTGACACTGAAGAATTTTAAGCTTGTGAGCTTTGTTTATGCAGGAAAAAGACTCATGTAACAGATAACTGAACCTTCTTGCCTCTCATTACAGGACTTTAAAGCTTGCACTTTGAAAGTGCATCATTTTAATCAGCAGTATGCAGCATAACATATGGCTGGCTATGGTAAAAGCCTGAGCTAGTAAAAGAGCTGGTTGATTAAATGTGAAGCAGAACAGTCTTAAATATTATGAGTTATGTTCAACAACTGTTCTAATGAAAGCTACAGAGAAAAAATTGGTGGCTTTGGTTTTTTTCTTCCCCTCTAGGATCTTTGAGTTCACACAAAATAAAACATCACTGTTCATTTAACCACAGTATTGCACAGGGCTAAAACATTTGTTCTATGGTTTTAACATTTGAACAGTCTAGAATTACACCTGCAGATGACTACTTGTGCAATGTCCCCATCTTAAACAGTTCTGGTCAATCAAACACTGCCTTCTCTGATAAGAGCTTAACAAGCTTTACTGGCATCTAGTTCTTTCAAGGATGATATAAATAAAAATCTGGCTCAATGTATTTTTAAAAATGGGAAATAAGGAGTGCTCTAGACCTTTTAAAATCTCTTAAATACTTAGTGTGATTTTCATTTATCCCCAGACTTTCGCAAGAGTTTTTCATTTATCCCCAGTCTTTCACAAGAGCTTTTTTTTCCCCTATTTTTTTTTCTTTTTTTTTTTGGTTTTGTTTTAGTATCACAGACTGCTGTGTTAGAATGAATTTGTTATAAGTCTCTATTAGAAAAGTTAGCAACAGAAAGTTGAAAATGAGATTGTATCTCAAACACTTGTAACATTTACTTACCATCACAATAAGAAAGTATCTCTCAGTAATGTGCAATATTCGGCTGCAGCTATTTGAGCAATCTGAAGGAAGTGATGCCTTAGGTTTTAACTTCTATATTTTTCAAATCCTGTACTGCCTAGTGTGTAACTCTGAAGTTTCAGGTGGCCTGTTACCTACTGTTCTCTCATGCTGGTTAGACATAACAAACCCTCTCTAGGTCTGCACTTCAAGGACACCTTGTTGTCCCAGGCCCCAAAATGTTTAAACTAAAGCCTTTGAGAAGAGGGGCAAACTTGGGGTAATTACATCATTAACTGAAATTGAAATTGGAGAACTAAGCCTGATATGCAAATGGACCAAACTTACAAAAGTGCCCAGGGTCCATCTTGGGTGGACCCCCTCATAGGCTTTACACTCCCAAGGGGTACCTTTGAAGGCCCTTCAAATAAACACCTACGTTTATTCTCTTATTCTTGTCTGGCCTCTGTTTTCAACTAGTCACTTCAAGGCATAAGAAGTACTATTTTTTAACTCTGCAGGGAAGCTTGAAAGTGGCTGAATTTACTTTCTATTTTTCTTTAATTCAAATGAAGCAGCAATATATTTTAAAAATGTTTATTCAGGTATCTCTTCTAAAGACACCTGTGGTATATTTGATGCACATCTTTCCTCATTACTTCAAACACACTTAAACTTTGAGGTAACTTAGGACAAAATGTAAGAGCACTTTCAAAAAATAAAAGCTAGATATCAGCATTAAAAAATTTTAGGCAGGATAAATAGAAAAATATTCTTTCTTCCTTTCACTACAAATAGTGTCAGCACAATACACTTGAAAAAGCAAAATAATCAAGGCACAAAGTTGAAGTGAATTTCTAAAGCAAACCTGATTTAAGCACGCATTTCACCTGTGCTAACATTTCAGGGATTGGGCCCACAGCAATAGAGAAGACAAAGCATTCCTGAGGCAGACTGTCTCAGGTCATTCAAGGGAAAAACTTTTACCAAAATTAAAAATCAAACCTTGTCATGCTGGCTCCATGTGGGCAAATAATGGTCCCTCCCTACAGCAGCATCTCCATTTATGCCTGCCAGCCAGTACTGACTGTCAGTATTAACTGCATGAAGGAACATATACCCAGGGAGATTTGGGGAAATGTTAGCAGTGGTGTCCTGCTGTCCCAGAAGGACCTTTCAGTATTCCAGAGATACAAGGCACTTGCTGGGAAGGCCTGAGATGAAACCTGTGAGTTTAGAAGATGGTCCTCTGCCCATTCAGTGATAAAGGTGCCACACTTCCTCTGTGATAATTCCAAAAACTAACTCTGATTTAAAATATGACATCTTCTGACTAAGTGAAGATTATTCCTTTGCAAAGCATGATTTCACTCTCTCATTTATATGCCATACTGCAATACTCTTAAGTGAGATATTTTTACAGTTGCGAAGATATGTTTTGAAAATGACACAGACAACGCAAGTTATAGTTTTTCATACAAGTTAAAAAAGCTAATCGGAGTCTTCATCATCAAGGTATTCCTCTGCATTACTCAATGTTCGGACTGTACCTGGAAAGAAACAAAATTAAAACAAAGTACTAAAAATACCACGCACAGAGGTAACAAGACTGACATAATTCACAGAAGTGACAACCATGTTATCCTACATTTCTGGAAGAAGAAAAACGAGTAAGTTTAAAACTAACCTGCTCAACTGTTTTGAGAAAAGAAATCTAAGTGAAAAAATTCGTGTTTCTCTTTCTTAGGAGGAGAAGCAGCAAAGGGAGAATGGGAAGAAAAGAAATTGCAGAGCCCTGTGTTCAAGGGGCCATACTTTAAGAAAGTACAAATTACATTTCTTCTGCTCCCTTGTTTAGCAGCACAATTAACACAATCTTTTTACATTTCTGTAACATGATTTTAATAATTTCAATTTTTCAGAACATACTTCGGCAACTGACATTTGAATATCTGTCCGTACACGTAAAACATAAATCTGAACATTGAAGTGGAGACAAAGTAAGCTTTCTCCAATAAAACAGTTTTAGAGATGGACTATAATAGAAGCCATATGTAATTAGGAACAAGGGAGAGGAAGACTGCTAATATAGAACCAAATCTCTGAAAAAGAACGATGTTTCACTTCCAGACATTGGAAATAATTAAATGCATACTCAAGAGACAGAAAAATGAAATTAGTGAAAATAACCAAGAAAATAGAAAATGCATGAAAAGTATACAGATTAGTGGTGTCAGAGATATTATAAAAGGCCAAGTTGAGAAGAAAAACAAACAAGGCCGCTAATACTGAAACTGCAGTTAGACTGAGAATATTGGCTGTTATATCAAGGTAAGCAAAAAAAGACAAGGTGTGAAATTACCAGACACTGGTGATAGATGAGGTGACTAAGGATAAAAAATCATTCAGTCACTGAAACAAAATTAATTTATAGGGAGTGATGAAGTAGATTAGTTATGTAGACTAGTTACTTAGTATCAGGAAATAGAACATTAGCATAATTACTGGGACATGAGAACAGAGAAAACACCTGTACCAGGTGCCTACAATAGACATGCAAAGATGAAAGAAGTGCTCTTAAGGGATTAACTAACTTTAGGAAAAAATTTATATATTATATATATATATGTATGTATATATATGTATGTCCATACACACACACACACAGAAGGACTTCTGCCCTTTTTTACAACTCCTTTCTTAAGAACCAAGATTGGGAGAAATAATTCACCAGTTTTCTGCTAAATTCTGATTTTACCTCTACCAAAGAGCTGATTTTACCTCTACCAAAGAGGAGGACAATATTTTTGGTGCAACTGCTCTTCTTGGCCTTCTCACATTGCAGGCAGCTATTCCTCCATTTAATTACCATAACCTCTAGGCTCCTACCGGTTAGCATTTCCTCTGTTCTCACTAGACCTGTGATGATGCAATTGCTATACTGCATAGCCCATCAAAATCAACTGTAACTCTGCCTGTGTTTTTAAGTAATTTCTTGTTTCACTTAAGAGTTTCCACCCTAACTTCAGCCTCCTGAAAACTACAGGCAACAGCAGTTACACAATACTGAACAATTTGGTCTTTGTTCAGCTTTTTAAAACAGCCTCTTTAACACTTTTGGACTTGGACACTATGCTATTAGGAAAGATGAACACAGTTGGAAGCAGTAAGACTATTCTGATGAAAAGCTGAAAGCATTCTTCCTTTATTTCTCTATTAGACAGTCACTCGGAGACATACAGAAATAAGTAAGTAAAAAAATTTAGCAGTAAGAAAAAGAGGATTACCTGTTGGTGCTTGTTTGGCTTAAGTTTGGAGGAACAAACAAGCATACGAGGGAACATAGCACATAATTGTTTCATTCTTGTACCTTGTCCCTTACGGTATGCTACTCTTAATAGTTTCCATTCTTGCTTTCATTCTGCCTGAAGGGCCTGTCTTCTATTTCCTTCCCTTTCCTTACTATTTTCACACCTTCTGAACTCATTTGCCTCTTGCTGACACAACGTGGCATTTGGTGTGGAGTCAGCAGCACGGCATATGATAAACCATGTTCATATCATAGCTCTAAACTAACCCTCTCAGTGAGCCCTTCCGAACACAACTCTTAGCCCATCTACCTCCCAAATAGTTTTTACAGCTATCAGTATACTGGTATTTGATTAAAATATTAAGTGTCCTCCAAAAGCAAAATTATCAGACAAACAAAATCAGAAATACCTGCACTCTGTTTCTTCTTAAGCAAGGAAGCACAAGCTGCGTTCGTTGCCATATCTAAAGCCAGTTTCTTCTCATTGTTTTTCAGATCTGTTCTTGCCCCTTCATGAAAAAAAATTTCATCATGAATCACTATCCCAGCTATTTATCAACCAATGTCATTATGATATGAATTTCACTAATGTGGGTAGAACAATAATGGACAAGGGAATCTGACCTACTGACTGCTCTGAAGCAGACCAAAAGCTATGGATGCTCTTCCATAAGCTACAGTTGATTTAAGAAGATGTCATTGCTGTTCTGGGGTTTAAGTGCCTAATTTTGTCTGTAGAGCAGGATGAAACTATCTTGAGCAGGTGAGATGTCTACCCTCCAAACAGCTGCCAGATTTTTCTGCAAGACTTTTCCTGCAAGTCAGGCAGGTGAGCTGGCTAACGACTGTACCCGAGTTCTACAGAAACACTTAAGAAATATAAATTAAAAAACATTCAGGAATCTAGTCTGCACACAGATTGTTGAAACCTTGGTGAAGATCTTTACCCTTTTCCAGCAGCATCTCTACAATATCTGCATAACCTTTCCATGCAGCAGCATGCAAAGCTGTGTCTCCCAATTTGTTCTGTGGAGTTAGAGGGAAAAGCAACAGGATTAAAACGCAGCAAAAAACCTTTCAGCTTCTACCAAGGATGAGTAACACCACATCTCTGCTGTAAGGGTCTACTGATTTAACCTACCTGTTGGTTTAACTCTAGGTTTGCCTGGGTAAGCAGAACATCTACTACATCTGCAGAAAACAGAGAGAGATGTTAAGAGTAAAATTTAGTGGAAACAAATGTGCTTTTTTTTGCATTCATTGTAGTTAAGATTCAATTAAAGACCAATCAAATCAGCTAATGGAAATCTGTAAGTCAGACTGCATTGGGCAAACAACCATTAGTCACAAAAAATGCTACTGCATACAATACCCAAAATAATACCATGGTTCTTTTTGATCTGTCCTTCTTCCACTCTGCTTCTAAGGTATGCTAATTAGCACATCTGCTTCAACAGCAAAAACAAAACACACAGTATTTGATGGAGCTGAACCTCCCTTCTAGCCTGATTTTTATTTTAAAAAAATAGAATAACATTGAAAAAACCCTGGCTTTATTATTTACCACTGCAATTTTATCAATCAGCCTAACAAGCATATCAAGAAAACCAGAGAACAGTAATTTCAAATTAATTCTCTGATACCTTTATGGCCTCCATGGCATGCCCAATACAGAGCTGTGTTTCCAGCTTTGTCTAAGCCATTGACACCAACTCGATTATCCAAACATTCTCTCAACCAGCTTAGGTTGCCTGAAAGACAAAATCAGTTTTGATTATCTTTTTTTCTTTGAGAAGTTAAAAGAACCATTAAAGGTAAATTTTCTTTCTGAAAGTGATTAGCAGCAACATTTATATTTCACTGAACAACAAGTCATACCAAAATCATACCAAGTCATACCAAATGTCTTTTCCTCCATACCCAGAAGACCTTTATATCCCTATATAGTTAAATGGATAGTACCACACTTTTTCTGTGTATACACAGAGTGGCAGTTCTACCAGGCTGTATCTCACCTTTTCAAAGCTGTAAAACTTAACAGATAACTTTCTCAAGAAATAGGACAACCAAAATAGGCAGAACATCTTCATTCTAAATATATTATTATTATTATTATAGCAGAAACAAGCAAATCATCCTTTAGCATTACACAACCAAAACACCAAACATACCTCGTTTGGCAGCTTCATGCAGTGGATTATCAATAGACTCTGCTTGCTCTGCCACTGAAATGAAAGAGTAAATTCTAACTACTTCTGAAACATGTACTTGACACCTGTGTGGGAATAAAACATATTTGATTCTAACACGAAAAGAGATTTGTGAGCGACAGACTAGTGAGATGCACTTGAATTTCCTGTGTATGGGAAACTAATTCAGAGAAAAGCTTGTGAAAGCTTCAAACAACAGCAACAAATTGCACAATTTATCTAACTCAGAAGACGTGTTCCTAGTACTCTTTGTTCTTAAGGTCTGCAAAAGCTTCTGTTCTGCTTACACATGGAAATTTTGTGAATGTGCAGACAGAGACACCACCTCTCCTACCCTAGTCTAAAACTGAAGCTTTACAAATAATCTCAGTGGGAACATGAATTAACAGGTTGTTTGGTTTATTTTAAATATAACACACTTCAATACTCAAAAGAAATTTGAATGCAGATATGTCACATGTACAAACTAGTCTTCTTGCACATTAACAGTGCATGACCTCTGATCTCTGGCAGATAGCAAGAGTAGAATCAGTTTGGAAGTCACAAACTGAAGTGAAATTTGATGCCCTGGTCTCAACGACTACACCATAGACTTCTATTATGTATTTCTACTAACTGCAGGGCAGGGAAACAGCATTGCTACCATAATGTCTTCTACTGAAGATAAGACAACAGGAAGCAACTTCAGTCATATTGGCAGCTGTAATGCAATCTGTCATGAGACACTGCTACTCTGCCTACAATTCCTGGCAGGACTTGGAAGAATTGTGTTGTGTTGTCTGTACTCATTGCTTTTACAAGTGATTTTAGCCGAATCTGAAAAAGCAGTTTCTATTCAGTCCAAACACATATGGGATATTTAACGTGGTGCTATCTCCAAAACCCCAATATTTTCTGTGGCTGAATATATTCACCAAAAAACAACAAAAGGCAAACAAAACCCCATCCTTTAGATCCGAGTGTTCTTCTCCTCAAAACTAAGAGTATCTCAGTATCTGTTACCTGTATAACCAGAAACATGAACACTCAGCAAACTCAAGCTGTTTCTAGGTTATAAAAACATAAGACAGCCTGTCCACTGCTGATGTACAGTGGTAACTGATACTGCAGATGGATGTATTCTGAAATACATGGTAGAGTACCCTTAAGTATCAATACTGTGATCTGTTTTCAAAAAGACATCTTTTTATTTAGCTATTTCCTTTGATTGTGAATGATCTTACCAAATAAAAATATTCTAGACTTTACCATAGTTGCTTGGAATTAGTCCAGTTCTCCCTTTGCAAGTTCCTTTCCACCAATTTGTATCACTCTGCAGAGAAAAGGAAAAATATTTTAGATGGGATATATTGCATCTCAGAAGTATTCAGTCTGTGTGGGATGTCTTAGACTCACCATGTCTGAGATGTAAATGATATCTCCTTCTTCAAAGTACAGTTCATCTGGCTTTAAAAAAAAATTAAGACGAGTAAACAAATATCTGAATATGTATATGTAGGAAAAACAAATACCTGGATAAGTCAGAATACATTCACCTCTTCATTCAAAAGAATGATGACTCAATTTCTCTATCACCTAGACAACAGCCTGACAGTCTGTAGTTTGACTTGCTTACAGATAACTTTCTGGATCTGTAACTTTCCTTACAATGCAGAAAGACTGTGACCCTTCCAATTAAGACCTGTGCAACAGAAGCAGTGAAATACATCTTACTTTGTTAATTTCATCCCCTTTTTGGTAGGTCCCCATTCACCATACCTCTTACGTCTCAACTATCATTGATATCTTTGGAAGAAAAAACAAATTATTTAAGATTTCGGATCTTTGATTATTGGCAAGTGATACTACAGAAGAAAGCATGCTGCTTTTAAACAGAGCTGTTCTTTAAAGAGACTGACGATTAATCAGATATTAATTAAGAATGACTATCCATCAACAGGCTTTATCATTAAAAATTTAGTACAGTTAAGTCTAATATGCCAGTACTAGCAGAACTGAAGAAATATTATAGACAAGGTCAAAATTAAGATTCTCAAACCACTGAAGTCTAGATGTACTTACCGTTCTGGGCTCAAATGTATACAGAGCCCTGAATACTTTCACCTGCCCTAAAAAAAAAAAAAACCAGAAAAAAACCAATTAAAAAAAATCAGTACCAGTATGCCTTTTTATATATATATTAATACAAATACATTCTTTTCCTTCAAGCTTAATGCCAGTTGCTGAATGAATTTGTGCTACGCTTCTATCAAGGAAACTTAAAATGAAAAGCTCAGCAGCTTGCGTTAAAAAATCCAGCAGTGTGGGTTATGAAGGAAACTGGACATCTGATCAGTTACATTTAAGTAGCCTCTTCTGCACACCTAACATGCTCTTTATAGCTCACCGTGCAACACAAGTGCTGTCATTGATTTCTGAGGAAAAGTGTAGTTTCACTCATATATACCCTCACACACTCATACATGCTGTACATACTTGTATTAGTAACATCAAATCTGTCAAATGACAAAAAATTAAGGAAAGAAGAAAGAAACAAACCAATGACCAATGTCAGCAACATGTTCTTATACTTACTTGCAGTCATTATTAGGAAAATAACGCAGTAGCACAGAACTTATTAGAGAAAAATGACAAATGGTCACAAAGTCCTATTTAATGTACAACTGATGTGCTGCTCTATTTAGATGCTTAAAATAAGGTACACGGTGTGCAACTCCAGTAAGTGGGAAACATTTGTTTTAAAACAAGGGCAGTTTGGAAGAGACTACCAGCAGCATCCAAGCCAAGAAAAGATAACCTTAATGTAGAGAGGTAAAAATTTAATTGCATAAACTGCAAAAGAAGCTTCCCTACAAACATTTTCAAAAAATTCAAAAAGTACATTTCAATACCATGAACAGAAAGTACAAGTACAGAAGAAACATTTATATTACATAATTAGCTGAACTACTAGAGTCCATTGTTTTCACTGGAGAAACATACTACGCAGACTGTTCTGTATTGTTTACTTTTAACTATCTGAAGTCTTAAGCACGTAGGTTTATTTACTTTTAAATGTGTTAAGCTTGCAAGTGTAGGTTACACACAGGTTCTTACACTACACATGTTTATACAGATTAACTTGTGACTGAAGCAGTGTTTGATCCATCAGGACAACGTGTTACTGAGGTCACACTAGGTCCAGGCTATTTTGCGTACTCAGAGAAACTGATGAACTTACTGCCAAAGGCTATACTGTACAATGAAGTCTACACACGCAATATTTTGTGGAGTTTATTAAATGGAGCTAAGCAAGTACAGAGAGAGTAGGTCTGAAGAACAAGCCTTTACCTTTTTTATTAAGAACCATCATCTCTAGGATTTTTTTTGTTTGGTTTTTTTTGCTAGATGTAGTCTTTATTACCCCAGTATCTAAAATCCTACCCACAACAGTGATCAGTTTAGAAAGTCAACTTAAGAGCTTTAGAAATGATATTCTGGAGGTGAATATGCTCACTGCTTTGAGAAACGAGGATGATAGCCAACTGCCATTTTGCAGCATCCCTTGGGGTGGCTCTTAAACTGTATTTTCAAATGTCTCTGGATATTCCCTAGCTAGAGCAACGCCAAGGCATACTTGTCAAGGCATAACTACTAAGCAAAACATTTACGTAGTCCTCTATTCTCAGGCTTTTTTGTGACTAAGTGCACATAAAACTATAAAAATAAAATGAATCTGTGTAAACACATTGCCAAGTGCATGTAGACATTGTACATATTTTATTTCCAATCTGTAACTGCTCCTCCCAGTTCTTAATTTTTACTAACACATCAGAACTTCAGTTTGGCTTTATTGGTTGGTTCTCTCTCTCACACAGCAGCTATTTCCTAGACATAAAAGGTCCAAAACTTCTCAAACCTTTGCCCCAGAAACTAAATACTTGCAACTGCTAAAAAAAATAAAACCGGAGTTGTGTTTACTACCTATATAGAAACGATGAACAAGGACCGCAGACAGTAATGCATCCTGGACCAAAGTGCTTCAGCATGAAAATTGTGAACTGCAGCCAGGGAAAAGTCAAGCAAAAACAATGAAAAATAAAGTAAGAAAAAAAGAAAGGAAAAAAGAACAAGAGATGACAAAACAGGATGGAACACAGGAGTACTGCCCCTTCTCCTTGGCTTTCTCACACAGAAGACACAAAAACACAAGACAGAACTGAACACTGACAACTATGGAGACTATGACCATCATCCACCAATTTTCAGTATTAAGTAAGAGGAGGAAATGGACAACAAAAGGGAAGAATAAGAAATATTAAAAGGGGAAATGAGAAGATGGCAGAAGACAGGGAAAAGGAGAAAATATGCATTTATGTGTTGCATGTGTCTTTCATAATAATGTACTGCATACGTGCCAACAGATTTTCTAAAGCTATCACACCTGTGGAGACAAAGAAGACTGGAAACACTGTGATGCTGATTACAGTATGGCTGACACATTGTTTAAACAAAAGGTAATTCATTGTTTGTGTTTGTTTTTTTAAATTCTCTAAACATGAAACAGAGAGTTACTTCCCCAAACGTCCTACTGTCAAGTCACAGACAGACCAACACATGCTAAAACATCCTCCTGTGATGAAATACAAAGTACAAATCTGCATCTATAGAACTACAGGTCTGGTTAACGTTAATTTCACAGTACTTTATACTGAAGTTAAACACTACCCATTACTGGCACCAGTCTTCTAAAAATTTCTTTATAAAGAGACATTAAGCCTGTTTACTTTGCCGCATTTAAGATCTTAGAACAAGGGGACAAAGATTTTCTTGTACCCAATTCTAATGCAAAAATTCAGTCTAGAAGATTAAAATAACAAAATGCTAGCAAGCAAAGGGCACATTAGACTTGAATCCCAGCTCTGAAAACACAGAGGAATCATATTTTATTAGGTGTATGGGTATCTGTAATCACTGGAGTAGTTTTATCTAGCAGTACCTATCTCTAGGCATGAAGATAGACTTAGAGCTTGCATTGCCAGTAATTTTTGCTTTGGAATATCCAAAGTTAGAAAGCACCTGAGGTCTTCCTCTGCTCCCACTTACTACTACCTCTCTAGTACAAACCATGTTTCAAGACTCCTGTAGGACAGAGAACCAGTAATTAGCACTGATTTGAACTTAACAAAGTTGACTGACTGCACCTCCCCATCACATACTTTTAAAGGACAAAGTAACGAGAACACAGAACACAAATGCACCTTTTTAAGATTTCAAGGCACCAGGCACACAAATTACTTTATTCTCAACATGATTAATGAGAGGAGTATTCTTTTTAAAAGGAAAGTACACAAAGGCACAAGGCAGTGATACACCCCACAACAAATCTTTTTCTAAGCACAGGGATTTAAAGGGTTCTTCTTTCCAGTCCTGTTACGCCCTGGTCTGCTCGGTGGGTTTAGGGGAAGGTTGTTTGATTCCTTTCGGGCAGTGTGCAGGAGAAACAAGAAAAATCTTCAATAACAAACTTAATTGCTAACTTTTACAACATTAAAGTACAATTAGGTACTTGGCAAATTTTAAAGCAAAATGCAGACAAACTAAGGCACCTTAAAAACTTTAACTTGGCCAACTTTAACTTAACCAGACACACGGCACTTACTAAGGCATCGACTGGAATTTTTTTGTCTGGTTTACAATGTATTTCAAGAAGTTAGGGGAAGAAAGACAGAAAGAAAGGATAAGAGTAAAAAGATATCACCACTGATGGACTCAGTGACAAGACTACTGCAATTTTGATGTCCACGGCCAAAATGATGGTTGCAACCTTGATCCATAGTGAAAAACCCACGAAGCACGAAGTTAAATGGATTAACATATGCTCAGGTTCAGGTGGGAATGCCCAGGTACCTCCCAGGGGGGAGAGGGGTGTGAGGGGAAATTAACACTGTCTGATACATCACTGTGGATCCACCTCTGGTGGAAGGCCTCAGAAATCGGTCTGGGTTTGGAGTTTTGGATGGTTTATGGCACCTTCTAAGATATGACAGCTGCCTCTCAAGTCAGTTGAGCTAGTTACACCCCACCAGAAAGGATGAATACCTTCAGGCTTAGTGTGAATATCCGTCACCTTCCCCGCAGAGGGGAGCTTTCACATCTGAGCCAGCTGAGTAAGGGAAGACATGATAAAACACTTCTTATAGGTCTCTTCCCTTATCTGGCTCAGACCCCAGCTTCTTGCAAAACGCAGGTTGGTTCGTTGTGGTCATCCTCTGGTGCTCACGCTCTCTCCACTTGGGCTGTTATCTTGCACATCACCAGCAAAGCACACGCTGCTTTTGCAAATTTGAGAGATTAACCAGTAATATTTCAGTCTCACAAATCCCACACTTCAGTCATAAGATTGTCTCCTCCCTTCTGAAGGAATTTGCATTAAACATCTGCAAAACAACTATCTAACAAATAAAAAAGGTAACTTATTATACGTACCAAATAGATACAAATACTCTTAACATACAAACCTCCCAAGTCCCATCTTGCCAAACCAGCCCTCAGCAACACAACACGGTACAGGAGTCAAACTAACCATTCTCTCTAACCGGCAACATAAAACTAACGACTTTGTCATGCTGGGCTGGCCCCATAGCCTTTAATTTATTTTGAATAACTTACCTATAAATTTGTCCAGCTTTTTTGAGGGAAACACACAACTCATAATTCTAAGACAATCTTTTCCCCGTTAAGCACATAAAAGCAATGAAACAGAGAAACTAAACAGCAGCAACAGCTTAAAAATGCAGCTTCTGATAGGTACTGAACTGAAGAGAGGTACCTGCTGTGCTTCATAATGCTAAGTAATAAAAAGACATCACAAAACCAAAACACCATTTTCTAAAAAGACTGTAAGATTTTCGTTTTCTTCTTACAACTCTAAGGTTTATTTTAATCAATTGCAGTATCATTAACAGAAGACTGCTTCCAAAGAAGTGCTAAGTAAGGAGCACAGCAACAAGGAGTTACTGTTTCTCTCACAGTGACTTTTTTTTCCCTCACTTCCTTTCTGCTCTTTTACTCCAGCTTCTCTAAACCGCCACAGCCATCAGCATTAAAATCCCCTCTACCACCAAAACATTCTCCACTTTCTCTCATTTGCTTTCAACCTCCCTAATGAAAAGCTAAAAAGAAAAAAAAAAAATAACCAAAAAACTGACCTATAACTGTATGGCATTTCCTACTCAGGTATTTGTGTTAGGCTGAAATTTCAGCACCAAAGGGAAGAAAATGCAATTTCATTAGCTTCAGTTCATATCACTTCGTCAAGCAAAAAAACACCCCAACACAGTCCGTGGTTCAAAACATGCATATTTTAAACAAAATAATGATGGCAGCAAGTCAGCGTTCACAGGAGCTACCAAGGCTTGGCCCCACTGGACTGATACAGGTCCTTCATTAGCATCTCCCATAAAGAGCCATAATCACATCTCACTGACTCGAGCAAGATGCTACAAATCAGGTATTGATCCTGATGCAGCATCTTTTCATTAGCTATATTAAGACTGAGCAGCTCAAGACTACCATAAAACTCAGAATAACTAACTTAAGATGAACCAACTCACCACATGTCACAAAGCCCTGTCAGTGCCTACAGTACAGAGAGGGATAATCTCTGTGCTGTAGAAAATCAGAATTGACTACGCTAATCTACAGTTAGTTAAAAAACTGCAAGTCTGTTAGCTTCTTTAAGGTTTCAAGCTGATCCTGGGCTGTCATCAGCCATCTTTCTCCTTGCTCCCATAATGCTGCACAGAAACAGTTCAGAATCAGGTACTCTAGCACCAAGTTGATTGAGAACAACTAATTTGAACCCCCTACCTGTAACAAATGGCCCAAAAGGAGAAAATATGCAGAGGATACGGTACGTGGGGAAGAAGAAGGACAGCTTGCACGCTCCAGGGCTTATGCTAGTTTTGGTCTCCTTCCAGAACATTTATAACTGGGAATATGAATTTTGATATATATTCAGCTTAATTTTTTGAAGGAAGTGAAAGGTATCTCACAGAAAGTGTGGTAGTAAAAGAGCAGTGTCTTTGTTTTCTCAGTGTTGGCCTAAGAAACCCACAAAGGAATTACATGATCTGGTAATGTATACCAGCGATTTTAAGTCACAACCTTTTGGCCAAGGGGGAAATATCAAAGGTAAGCTGCAGATCAGAATAATTCGTGATACACTTGCAGTTTGCTGAGTAATAGAAGAGATGCTTATCTTATGATCTGCACGTTTCTGAGGAGATGTGCAATTTTATTAGTAGGACATTATGGCCAAACTGAAACTTTTTTCCCTGGCTTCTCACAGAATCATTTAGGTTGAAAAACATCTGAGATCATCAAGCCCACTGCCAATCCACTGAACTGAGTCCCTAAGTGCCACATCCACATGTCCTTTACATATCTCCAGGGACTGATTCCTTTCCCTGGAAAGCCTGTTCCAATACCTGATGAACACTTCAGTGAAGAAATTTTCCTTAATATCCAACCTAAACTTCCCTGGCGCAACTTGAGTCCATTTTCCCTTGTCCTATCACTTGTCACTTGGGACAAGAAACAAGCACCCACCTTGCTACAAGCTCCTTTCAGATAGTCGTACAAAGCAGTAAGGTCTACCCAAGCCTTGTTTTCTCCAGGCTAAACATGCCCAGCTCCCTCAGCCACTCCTCATACCACCTACTCTCTAGACCCTTCACCAGCTCTGTTGCCCTTCTCTGGACTCTCTCCAGCACCTCAACGTCTTTTTTTGTAGCAAGGGGACCAGAACTGGACACAAGACTTGAGGTGCAGCCTCACCAGCACCCAATACAGGGGGACAGTCACTGTCTGCTGGCCACTACTTTTGATGCAGACCAGGATACCACTGGCCTTCTTGGCTACCTGGGCTGGCTCATGTTCATCTAGCTGTCAACCAGCACCACCAGGTCCTTTATGTCCAGGAAGCTTTCCAGCCACTCTGCCCCAAGCCTGTAGCACTGGGAATTGGAAAACAAGGTGCCTTGCACACAGGCCTCCAAACAGGTATAAAAGTATTGGAAATACTTTTTACAGGAGTGCAGTATTTGGCATACTTTGGCATTTTGCTCACAGACACAGCAGAGTTCAACATAGCATTTAAGGATTGCCTCAACTGAGACAAAAAAAGGTGCAGTCTCCAGTGTTTAGAGAACCATCTTCAACTTCTAAGTAATGCTTATTAGAAAGGGGAAGTGAACACAGAGAATACATGTTGGGGGGGGAGGTGGAGAGGGTTTATTAAACAAACAAGCAAGCAAGCCTAAGAATTTGTTTTGGAACACATTAAAAGAATGCAAAGGACAGACCGGTGCCAGCATTGATGACAAACTGGGGTATCCAGGAACAATCATGGACTGCACTAACCAGTACCCGGAATGGAAGGAACAAGCATAATTTCCTTACAGAAAACCAGAAGTAAAAATATTCTCACAGAAGATATAAGTGAACACAATGTCACCTGCATAGCTTGATACTGAAATCTTCTATTTCGTATCGATTTTATTTTTGTTAATGCCAGCATTTTCCAGCCAGTAGAAAGCTTGTAGAAAGCTTGTTTGAGGTCCCAGCAACTTGCAGTAATAACAGGGTTTGAGGTCAGAAATGAAAGTTTATAATTCATACTGAAAGCAGACTGGGAACTGTTTAATTGTTTCTCTGACATTTTTGTCCCCTCAGACCTGACGACTGCAGTGTAACTCCCCACATTCACAGGCTCACATCTTCTAGCTAACAAAAATCTTTCTTTGAATATACAAATCCAAACCACTACCACTTATGTCAAATTTAAGACTACTGCCAAGGCCTTAGGCATGTGACTCAATGCAAGTGTTCTGCTCCTGTGTATGCCGTCACACCTTCTACTCTACCTTAGAATTGAGGTGAACTTGTTTGTGATTCAAACTAAATATTTATGTCCAGAATCCTACTTTTAACTCTGACAGCTACTAGTGGGAGCAAAGTCAACAAACCTGCTTTGAGGTAGCAACTCTTTATGTTACATCCTTATGTTTCCTCCAGCCTCCCTCTCAATTGGAGTAATTTAAAACTCTTAATTTCCTTGGTACAAAGACTGGTCTTTCTTTATAAAATATAAACGTTGTGTCAACTCTAGGCCAGGATCAACAAACCTTACTGTATCTGGTGAACATGAAAGTAAGTAAGGTTTTTTTAAAATATCGATACACTTCTTTCATCTCCCCAAAAGCTTTTGCTGCACACTATATAAGGCGCTAATCAAAAAGACATCATCAGACAGTTACTCTTCAAGGAGACAGTGCTTAACTAGCAGACAACTAAGCAGAAGCCATTAAAGCTCATCAAATTCAAAAGACTTAATAAGTAACTTTTGTAAACAGGATTAATATACAACATGATATGAACTCTGCAAAGAATAATGTAGTTTGAGACAACAATAGATTTCTTAAAAGATGGAGGGGAAACCCGACTCTTGCATAATGCTGACAGAAAAGCATGTTTCTGCTATTTTCAACATCCACTCCACTCCCTTTTATTTTTGATAGAGTCTAAATAAAAAAATACACTAGAAAACAGTAACAATACAGAGTTACAAGAGGAAAGCAAAGCACTTCCTTTGAAAAAAGCCTCAAAACACTAGAACTTAAAAGACCTGTAAAGCCTCTATAAACAATCTTGTCCCCTTACCCAAGGGCTGACAACAGACCCAAAAGACTAGCTCAAGTGTTGACAAACACAACTGTCTCACATACGCTGATGTCAAAACCATCTCTCTGTAACTGAAATCCTTATGTGCTGTGCATGCAACAGGATTTACAGAAAAGCAATCTGTCAGAAAAAATGCTCTCATGTACTGAAGAAAATGACAGTGCCATAGCTAGTTGGTTTTTCCCTCTTTACATCTCCTCTTTATCCCACATTTTTAAAGCACCGTCCAACTGTAATGTCCAAAATCCCTGAGTTGAGCAGTGAAGACTCACTGTTTTAAAAGGGATGTTTATTTCACTATATATTTTCACTTCCCCCCCACCAAAATATTTCCTTCCTTCTCTGTCCAATCTACACTTCTTATTTCCCAACACATAGGAATGGACTACAGCAACCAATGTCTTGTTTTCTCTTCTGTCTGTCCTGAACTGTAGTAATCCACCAGCAATGCAAGCCGGCTTGCTGACAGAGCTTATAGACTTGATACCTAATAATGATCAGTGAAGAAAATTTAACACAGCTTGACCAAAGACACCAAGACATGCTAGCAAATGCTGTCTAAATGCCACCAAAAGAGACAGCCTTCCACTGCTGTAGAAACTATTTCACCATATGCAGTTCCTACATTTATGTCTTTAAATATCATCTATCTATAACCCTAAGAAATTAGATTACGGTATCAAAGGCATAACTGTTATCATACAGAAGAAAGTCAGACATGCAACTACAAAGATATTTTCAAGTATGCTAGCAGGTAAACCGTTTCAGAAAATTACTTTGAAACAATCTGACACAAGAGATGCCATAAAATTTTCTCTCCTCAAAAATTAGGGATTTGGAAAAATTAATCTTATTACCCTTAATCAGCTTTGAAAGTCATTAGCAAGACAATCTTATTTTCTTTGTCTTCCTTCTCCTACAAATTTGCTTTTGCTGTGTCAAGCACTCATGCTGGTAAACCAGCTCAGCAAGTTCACTAGACATAAAAATAACCTTACATAAAAAAGTTAGAGCGCCACCAGCTTGTCACGTAACTAAATTGAATGGAAATGGATGGTGAGGGTAGGGAACCTGTCCTTTTGATGACAGTCCACATTTTATCAGATCAAGCACACCCCAAGCTGCACCCCATCAACCTAGGGAGAGACACCTAGTATTAGATAGAACGTGTCTGAGTCAGTCTGAGAGCTCCTGTAAGTTAGGCAGGGCTAGAGCCTTTAACTCTTTAAGAATCTTACATTAAATTTAACTCATCTTATTAAAAAAACAGAAAACTGAGTTATCAGCTTCATGGGAAAATCCCACTCTTCACACACATATTCAGCTGTGAAACACCACATCCTTTCAGAAGCCTGCAGATTTCCCCAGTACTGATTGTTTTCAGTAAGGGTCCACAACAGCACTGCTTTTATTACTTTTTCATTTAAAGTAAGCTGTTTTCAAAGAAGCTGAGCAAGAGGCAGGGCAGAGGAAATTCTTCCGAGGATGAAACTACATCCAGACAGCTTTAGCAGATTTTGCTTCTGCAGGCAGGTTGAGACTGATGGTTTAAATGGTCTAAACTGCTTCTGCACTTACTTGACTTCAAATTAAAAGCTTGTTTTATAAGCTGTCTAGTTAAAATACTCAATTAGGTTATGAATTTATTTTTTTTTTTTAACATCAGCATTTCAAATTGTATTCCAAGTGCAAAAAAAAATAGAAATTCAGATGTATTTAGGGATCAGGTAATCCTGTTTTGGGAGACACCCACTAGTCTTATCTATTTAACTAAAATCACAATGAACTTTTAATTTCTAAGTGAGAATTTAACCTTTTACATTGAGAGATGACACACAAACATGATAAATAGCCATTAAATTTTCCAGATCAATTCCTTACTTTAAAAAACCCAAAACCCTAAAGCTAATGGTTAAATTTTTGACAGAAGAATGTATATTTACCTGAAAGATGCCACTTTTATTCTAAGACTTAAAACTGTGCAACTTCCAATGGCTTTTCAATATATTTTTAGAGAAAACTGTGGTTTCTATCGATTTTTTTTTTTTAAAAACAGCTTTGTAGTAAATTTTTCTGAAAAAAACACAGGAGCAAAACCATACACATCGATGACTAAATGCACTAGAAAGGGCGATGTGCACACTGACATCCGATTTTCAAAGAGCACATTCAGAGTTCGGCTGTCAGGAGTTCTGCAAGGGAAAACAGTGGATGCCATCTTTGAAAAATGAAGAACGTTGCATGCGACTATACCATAAAACTGATTTTATGCGTTAATATATCGCTAATCCGTGCAATCACGAGGCAAACCTCAAGAGTACTTCATCGCCCTTTCTTCAAACAGTAAAAGGTTTCCTGTGTGTTTCAGGCTGCGCAAGCGGCTCCTCGACGCCAGTGCCATCCCTGGGCACCGCGGCTCCGTGCTGCAGACGAGAAAGGCCGGGGCGAGAGGGCTCTGCACAAGCCCGCGATCCCGGGAGCCTGTCCCCGGGCGATGGCTCCGACTTGGGGGCACTCGAGAACCTTCTCCCGAGCTAGAGCGGGCGCGGGGTCCGGCCCAGACGGGATGCCCGAAGGCAGCCGCACGGTACTTTCCAGCCACGGGAGGGACAGCCCTCCCTGCCGGCACCAAGGTTGCGGTGCCGAGGTTCATGGCGGCAGGGTGCGGTCCAGAACGGAAGGGCGGCTGTGCCCCGCTCCCACCCTCGCCTGGGCTCTGTTTGAGAGCGCAGACCCGCAACCCAAACCATTCACGTGTCAGCGGGCAGCGGGCTGCGTGGCGCCCCGCACGGGGACGACGGGCCAGGCCGCTCCGTCCTTCCCTCACCTGGCTTGGCCGGTTTAGGCGGCGGCTTGGACATGGCTGGAGCCGGCCTAGGCACGGACGCGGAGCGGCGCGACGGCGATCGGCTGCCCGGCGCGGGCCCGCGGTGAGAGGCGGCGCTACGAACCGCCGGCAAGCCCGGGAACGGCGCAGCGGCGGCGGAGGAGCCGGGACGAAGGGCGGGTNGGGGCGGGGCGGCCTGAGGGACGGGGGTGGGCCCAGGGACGGGAGTGCCCCCGGTGGCTGCGAGGGGGCTGCTCCTGGGAACCCGGCTCGGAGGTGGGCGCGCCCCGGACAGCTCCGTCACAGGACGTGGGAGGCGGGCGCTCCCCGTGCGCGGAGCCCTGCTGCCGGAAGGATGTGCTCTGAGCACCCTCTCCTCGTGGTTGAAGTTAAGTGCGAACTTCGGAGGCGCTGAAGTGCTGCAGCTGCAACTGGTGGAGGTGCGGCCGTCTGTGGCGAGCGGCGCCCACCGCCGGGAACCTCCGCCAGCCCTGCTGTGTGGGCTCGATACCCGTGAGAGACATTCCCGGTCCGGGTCTGGTGCCCCTTCGGGTGTCCCCGTGCGTGGGAGCCTTGCCGCGGTATGCCCTTAAACATGGGGTGACAAGAATGCTGTGCTAGCGGTATCATGGGTTTGTGCTCTTTTTAAAGAGCCAAATTGCCGCAAGGTAGTTTAGGATTTCTGTATTGAAGCATTTATGACAAATTTGCTTTTGAAATTTGTTTTAAGCATTACTCAGAGGTGAGAAGAGTTGGTGTGGTTTTTTATGCTGGTGTGTTTTGCCGTAGACTGGGATTAATTTTCACATAGACAGTGACATAAATTAGAGTCCAAAGCTGAACGTGTTTGCCCAGTTTGTTGCATAACATCTTTTGTGAGACAAACGGTAATCCTCTGCAACACAAAACTTACTGATGATTTTTAGAAAAGAGCTTTTTTATGTTAAGTAGCCTAAGTATCATCACTTCCTAAGAACAGATCATCTGTCTGCCCTCTTTGCATTGATACCTGAACTATAAGCATGCAATGCATCATTGAACTTGAAAATTACAATTTTCTTAGAAAACCCATGTGTACTAAGTTAAAAAACTCACAGATGCCAACTACTGTAGATAAGCAGCACCACTGCAAAGCGATGGCTGTCATACGGGTGATGGCTTGGGCTAGTTGGTATGTCTTTTGTTGGGTTTTTTTGGGTTTTTTTTGTTTTTTAACATAACCATGCATTGGAAAGCAGGCAAAGATTGTATCACAGCCCTGTGAAACAGTTGAACTTCCAGTCTTGGCACCAAATGCAAAATCATGTTATTATTTCAGACTCCACATGTGTCTAAAGCTTACTTTCACAGAAACAGTGTGGTTTTGCTTTCATACTGATGCCCTGTAACTCTTTTTTGTACAAGTATAGTACAGATACTTGTTTGTTGGAGGCAGGGAGAGTTTTACCTGCTCAGTCCTTTCAGGTCTTAGGTGTCATAGGCCTTACATCCTTAAGCGTGACCTAGGAGGACAGAGCAGATGAAAAAAAAGGTGTTTGCATGTGGTTAAATAGTTATAAATTGATGTGTGCTCATGGAAAACAATGTTTGACAAACAAACTGGCTTAACAAACTTAGATCAATGCTGCTGCCAAGAGAAGCAGCCCTATTACAACCTGTCCTGCTACATCAGACCTTTGCAGGCACAGGTAACTGGATGGTGAACTGGAGGGAATTTGTTCAGCTGAAAACAAACATTGTTTCCCCTCTGCCTTTGCAGAACCGTTTTTCAGCTGCAGTATTTTTCCAGGATAGTTCACTCTGTACTCTGCAAACACCTGCTCCAGAAGAGCGTTCAGGGGAAAGAGCCAGGGCAAGACAGAAGTGTGTCTCCTGGCAGCTCTGACTACTGAAGGTGTTCAGGCAGCTAGGGTTGGTGGGATATGGTGGCAGCAACAGGGATATGGTGGACAAATTAACCTTTAGAGTTTACTCTTTGATCTTTTCTGGAGCAAATCAAGTGCTACCTAGTCCTTCTCAGTGCTAAGTCAGCTAGGATGGCTTTAACTGCCCTTACAGTAGTTTTAATGCTTCCAGGTTAATCTGTGGCGGAGCAGAGGAGGAGGATTTTTATGGTCTGTTTTGTTAATGTCCTCAGAAAGGGAGTGGTGAATTACACAGTGAATATTCTGCTGCTGAGACCAGGGTAATAAAAGTTTTTGAACATACTCTTGGTTACAAGTCTTCATGAAATTTTAAAACATCTTTCTCCTCAGCGTGCCATTTGTTTCTTTCTTAATGATTTTGTTTGTTTTGCCACCACAGCTTCTGTTTACCTAGTCTCTTTTATATTGTTAATGCTTGAGCTAGTGATTGTGCTTTTGTTTAGGAACTTGTATGATATTAATATCGTTAGAACTGAGTCTCTCAGAGTTCCTTTCAAATTATTAAAATACTGTCAAAAATAAAGTACATTGGAATTTACGATGGGGCATATATATTGCAGGTTTTTTGTTAGCATTGGAACAAGCAGCTGAGGTTCTGGCTGTACCTTTGCAAAAAGAAAAATGATGGACAACAGGAGAGAAAATAAATCATCTGTATAATTCGTATTTCTTAATAAAATAATTGCTTTCTTGTTGCTGGATTAAAATTTTTCACTGGCTATTGTTTTTGACAGTAAAAAGGAAGAACTGAGGAGAAAAACTATGAAAGTATTGGTTATTGGCCTTGGAGGGTAAGTTACACAAAATTAAGTTTCCTCTTAACACTAGTCTTCTTCTCAGAATGAAGTGATAAAATTTCTATTTCTGAATACCTATTTTTTTGAAACTGAATTGAGGCACAACTGCCGGCTGTGCACAGCCAAAAGAGAGCCCGGAGAATTAGCTGGAGGGCCCTCACACGCAGGCAGCTCACTCAGCTCCAAAATGCCTTGTGCGGGCCGGATGCTCCTCACCCGAGGGAGCCTCCCTTCGAGCTGGTGGAAAAGGCATACGAGCAGAGGCAAAGAAGCGAGAGAAGGGACTCTCTGTAGGTAGTTCCACAAAGAAGGTTTATTCCAAGTGACACAGGTCCAGGGAAAGTGAGTCAGGGGGACAGAGAGCCACGGATGTGAGGTTACAAGCGGTTTTATAGTGGGGTTTGGAAAGGTGGGGATAAGGGACACAGCCAGTGGGGTCTTTGACAGAAGGTGGGGTTGAGGATAAATGACCCAATGGGAGCAATACATAGGAGGGACTTGGGGAAGGGTCCAATGGGGTGTCAAGTACAACAGAACTTTCCAGAACTCATACATATTAACTTAGGGAGATGAATAAACATGGTGAACATACATAAAACAGGGAGGGGAAAACATCAACCCATCAGGGAAGAATATGCAAACCTCAGCCTAGGGGACTTACGGGTTCTCACCCTGAAGTGGGGAACTTAGACCTCGGTGCCGGCACCTCAGCACGACTGGTTGGAGTTGGTGGTGTTGTTATCAGGGCTGAGGTGATCTCAGCCACCTGCACTGCCATACTGCATTACAAAAACAACATATAATTGTATAATTTTATAGCTTGTAACTCTTAATAAATTGTTCTATGTTTGTTGGAGATCTCAGATGCAGGTGTCTCTAGCATGTTTTTTGGTGTTGCTGAGTCTACTGTACTGATTGTTGAACACAGGTGGAACATACCAGAAAATTTCTAGAGGTAGAAAGTATTTAATGTGACTATAGTTTGGGGGGACTTCTGTTGTTTCTTTGCATATAACTATATAGAAATGCATGTGTGAGCTTGTACATATCTTTAAAAGATTAGTTTTTGCCTTGGTGAACTTTTTACGATATTTTCTAACAGTGTAACAAATGGAGGGAAAACAACGCTAGCAGAAAAACTCAAAAATATGCTTCCCAACTGTGATATGATCTCTCAGGATGACTTCTTTAAGGTAACAGTTTTAATGGAAAAACCTGGTAGGTAAAAGTAGGCTGAGTAGATTTCAAGTCTTTTTTAAGTTCTCCTATTGATAAACTTTTAAAATTGGTGCTGCTTAAAATACTGTTAATTTCATAAGAATCATAAAATGACCGCTGGGATAATTGAAATTTAAGTGGCCAAACCACTGAATATACTCAGCAAAAAGAAATTTACTGTCTTCTTTGCAACTCTTTTAAACTATTTGAAAATAAGGAATGGGTGTATGATGGATGCATTTTTCAAGATCCTTTGTGCTAATGAGTTTGATGATACTGTCTTAAGCCTACACCCATACAGCAATAAGTAGTTCTTTGTCTCCCAAGTCAAAACAGAAAAATAGCTTGTGTGTTGATGTTTGAGGGTGTTTGTTAAGGAGAGTGAAGGAGCCCTTATTTCTTAAGTAAAGCTCTAATGAACTTAAGTAGTATGATTTGGAGTGTTTGTTGTTCTAGATTAAATAAAGTTTTTGTAGTGTATTTTAACAGTTGTTTACATCAGTTTAATGTTGAAGATAAATTTAACTAATTGGATACAAAACTGTATAACCTTTATGTTTATAACCAGAGTATGTATCTCTCAGCATGGTCATAAAAGCAACCTTGAAAAAATTAAATTTTTTTCCCCTTCAGCCAGAGTCTGAAGTAGAAACAGATGAACGTGGATTTAAGCTCTATGATGGTCAGTAACTGTGATGTACTGCTTTTGAATGTTGTACTGAAATTGTTGTGCTGAGCTTCAACACTTCTTCTACCCCATCCCCTTGCCCTCTTCTCTTCTAAGCAAGGCAGTAAACAACTGGTTCAGAGCAATCCTTTGTTCAGTTTCTTTCAGCTCACTGAGATATATAAGGAAACTTCCTTACTAGTAAATAGCTTAAGCTAGTGCTTGACCTTTCCTTTTCTCTTCTGATTTTTTTTCTCTGTTTCTTCACTTGTGTCTGGTCTGGTAGCAAATGGTACTGTTCAGTTAGAACTGAACAGTCTTAAAGTCTGTTAAAAGTCTTGGCTTTCAGTACTGGCAAAAGCTTAACCTCATCGCTTTCTATGTAATGGTGGCCTTTTTTATTTCACTTTTGCTAGTGAACTCATGGGATATCACTACTGAGTTTTCCGAATCAGTCAAAACTTGGGTCTATCCTGACACCTTTATTTCATGTCAGATCTCACATAAAGAACATCTGTTTTTAAAGTCATGATTAATGCTGGTTCAGTTTATTCTTAGAGATGTCTAGATCCAGGTCCACTTTGGGCCAGTGTTTGTGTCAGGTCATATCTACTTGTCAACAGTTGCTTAGTTAGTAGCTAATCTCTGTTGATACTTTCTGATCACAAAATGTATTGCTGAGAATATTGGTCAGACCCTTCAGTTGTACCTGAAAACTTGTGATTACCAGCTATGCACTCTTTGGCTCAACTTCCAGACTTCATGTAAGTGGGATGTGAAACTGGAGGGATAAACTGGACATCCTTTTTCAAATATCCAGGCTGCTCTTAAAAGCTCTTTAAAAATGTGTTTGCTGTTTTGGTACCCAAAAGCTGCCTTCTTTATACCTTTCAGTACTTCCTCAGTATATTGTGTGTCTACAGACAAAACCAGGTGTTACATTGTGCTCTTTTGCTTTGTACGCCACGTTCCTTTAACTCTCTCTATGCCTACCTACTGAACCTTTTAAAAACCAAAAGCAAAAAGTGTTGAGCATCCACTCCCCTCTCTGACAATTGACAGAAGGGTGGAGGTCTCAGGGTTAGTAAGTTTTTACAAGTTTTGTGGGAGCAGAGAGCAGTCCCTGAAGTTTCTGTCCAGAAGTGAAAAGCTATGAATTCAGTTCAGACAATTTTAGGTGCCATAAAGTTTGGAGAGACTACAGCCAACAGAAGTACCCCAATCCTGGTGCAAGCTTTGGTTTCAGGAAATCATCAGTTGCAAACACAGAACTACTGATATAATCTTGGGGATAATCCTATTCCCCTTCATTTAAATTTGTATGTAGATTATTTGATTCTTACTGATTAACATAGGGGTACTTAAAAGTTCTTTTCTTTTTCTTTTATTTTTTGGTTTTAAGGGATGTTTAACTTTCTGTTTTTCTCTAGTACTTGATGCCCTCTATATGGATGAAATGGTGACCAGTATTCGCAATTGGATTAAAAGCCCAGCAAGCTCAGGTGTTGTGACAGAAGAGCCACAGAATACATGTGACAATGTGAAAAATGTTTATATTTTGATTGTTGAAGGCTTTCTCCTTTACAATTATGAGTAAGCAGTAATATGTAACCCGGTAAATTAAAAGCTACCCTAAAATGGAGGAGGGAACTAAATATGTTATTATCTTAGGCCACTTAATGAACTATGGAATAGAAGATATTTTTTGACCCTTCCTTATGAAGAGTGCAAAAGGAGAAGGAGGTAAGATTATTAACTTACTGTTTAAAAAGAGTCACTGTAGCCCCTGAACTGAAGTGGTCCTTTTGTAATAGCTTTTCTTCAGTGCTTGCAAAATGTAAGCTATTAAGATCACCCATCCTCTCTTTGTTTGTTTTAGGTTTGTTGGATTTGGTTTTTATTTTAGAGCACATGGTTATTAAAGCATTAAGTGCTTTACGAACACTGAAAAGAGAATTTGTTGTCCTGATAAATGATTTAGATTACTGATTGTGTATTTGAGTAAAACCATGTTTAAAATGAGAAATGGTTAAAAAAATTCTAAGCAGTCTTATTCTTGGTTAAATACGGTTAATCGATGATTATTCTTAGACTAATGATGTTCATGTGTGGGTTTAGTGTACAGTTTTGTTCAGACTGTCCATTAATTTTACCATGGATCTGATCTAGATTATTGAGCCAGTGTCTGACTTCCCTCCAGATTTGGAGCAATACTGTCTGCTTGGATTAATATGTATGTGTGCAAAATCAGAATCCTCTGGCTGAGTGAAGAAATCCTCTATTCAACTGGGTTTGGTTGATACCTCTTTCTTGGTTTCTCACTAGACTCACCTGAGACTTTAGTGTCCAGAATGGAAGAGACTAGACTAAACAACTAGTCATTTAAAGCTTGAGAAATCTGTATACCTAATAAGAAAAAGTAGCTTATTTTGGTAATAGTGTCAATACAGTTTAATTTATCTGTAATACCTTTCAAAATAATTAAAACCCCCAAACTTCTACCTTATCTTAAATGTGGTTTGATTGGCAGAAATAGATAAGATAGCAAAAGACAGCAAAAGCTCGTATCACAGATTGAATTAAAACAAAGGAGCCTCCTTTGCTCCAAGAAAAATACAGCCAGCCTTACTTTTTTTATTCTGGATAAAAGCTGTTATTTAACCAGCTGACACTAGGGGAAAATAGGAAACTTATATGGGAACATGTATGTATTTTTGTGTAGCACCAGAGTCTATCAGCCAGCAGATACACCGGGGTACTTCGATGGACATGTGTGGCCTATGTATCTGAAATATAAAAATGAATTGGAAGAGAATGCAAGTATGCAAATTGGTATGGTATTCTTAATTTTAAACTTACAAAATTTTTAGCTGTGGCACTTGTGCAGTTTTTGTTGAATTGGGGTTTTTTTTTTTAATGGGACAAAATCAGCTTCAAATGTTTTTGTAGTTCTTAGACAGTAGGTTTTGACCTTTCTGATAGTTTACATTTCAAGCCTGTAGGGGTTTTGGTTTTGTTATTTGATAATGAAAATTAGGAAGTTAAAAAATAGAAGTATTCTGATCACTAATTAAGTACACTTAACAAGACAACTTGTTAAGATAACGTATGTCTAAATAGGATATGTCTATGCACAGTATATGTCTAAATAGGAAGCTTCTGAGACGATAGCTGATGCACTGGCAGAGTTCTTCAGAACAAAACTGAAATCCTGGTTAAGTCTTGTAAGAAGCTGAAGATACCTTCTAGATGCTGACTGTCCACAGTCACCAGTTTTGCATGAGAAGTATCAAAGCTGGGCCTGCTGTTGGGGCACTGCCACAAGTTTGCGTGACGTTCGCAGTTGTACAGCTCTTGGACTACCTGCTTCTGAAGTGGGGGCCAGAGGGAAGGGAAGGGAAGTTGGGTGGCTGCTTCATCATTAGCACACTGCTTGTTGCTGTGCAGTAAGAATAAGAGCTGCAGTGCTCTTCTGTGACTTGCTCAAAGGCTGAAACTGAGGAACCTGAAATTTTCTACTGCACAGAAACCTTTTTCCCAAATTATTCCGTTGCTCTGCTGTCCTCACATGATTACCGTTATCCTTATGAAGACTTTTATACCACAAAAAATTGTAAATTAATTATTAACTAGAATACTTTCCATTATGTTGGTTTTTAACATGTAAAACGAATTTGGGGAAGAAGAAAAGGGGAGATGCTGTTCTTGGTTTTAATTTTTTTCATCTCTTCTGATGGCATTTATAGGAATACTGAAAACTGCCAATTGCCGTTACAGATAGCTGGCATAGAACTCATGAACACTTTTTCTTTTTTCTTCTTCAGATTATTTGGATGGAACAAAATCCCAAGAGGAGCTTTTATCCTATGTGTATAGTGATATAATACAGGAATTAAACAAGCTGAGGGAAGAAAGTAAGTAATGTTACTGGAAATTGAATCTCTGTCCCATTTCATGTTAGCAAGAAGCTAATACTTTAATTTGAAAATACTACGAGAATTACATAGATCTGTATTTCTTTATGAGCTACAGTACCATGTTTGCTCATTACTCTGAGTCAATCTAAGTTAAAACTGTGAGTTCCTTGAAACTGTATGTTCTAAGATCATGGTTGAATCCACTGTTACTTAATGATAAAATAATAATAAAAAAGGGGAAACAGAAGGAATGTGGGATAAAACATCAGTGAAAACAAGTGTGTTGGTGGAATTAATTTCTAATATACAGTGACAAAACTTGCAAACACTACAGATGAGATATGTACTTTTTATTTTAGATCAGCAGGTCACAGCATGTTAACATAGAAAGCCTGAGTTAATTTGATACGAGTTGAAAACACCAAGAGTGTCATACATGGCAAGCCAACCAACTGAGCAAGTGCTATGTGTATGGCAATAATGCTACTTCATGTAACAGAAGAGTTTTTGTAGAAATTATTAACTCTGTCTCAGGTATGGAGACAGACTGTTTAGGGCTATGAACAGTGCGTTCTTTGAAATTCCTTTAATCGGTCGTGCTTTGGCTGAGCTTTAAATCTGATTCAATGTGTACATTTTAAAGAACATGAAGATTTTTGTGTACAAAACTAAACTATAAAGATGCGGTTCTGTTGGATTAATAAGCATATCTGAACATGGATGATTGCAATTTGAAATGATCGTATAGGAATGACAGTGATTGCCTCTAATATTTTTAGGAGCTTATTATCACTGATAAACATGCTTCGAGGAACTAGCTGTGTAAGTTTATGTAAGTTGTATGCTGCTTATTCAGTAACTGATTGAATATATCACAGCTAAACTTATTTAGACTTGCTAAATACGTCTTTGGTGTTTGCACAGTAATTTTTACGTTCTTTATTGTTTAGAGCAGTTGGGAATAGATGTTAAAAAATGAAAACAAACCTGAAGAGAACTGAGATTGTTGGAAAAAGATGGGGAAATAAGATGTAGAGAATGGAGATGCATCATTAACAAGATACAGTACCTATATTGTGCAGAGATTGACTGGGATGACACAGACTACTAGATGATAAATCCATGCTTCAAGGAGGAGGAGGGAAGAAGTAATTGTTATTAATATTCATAGCTCAAGTTGAAAGTGAAATGAAAATGAAATGTGGAGGAAATGTTGTCAATGAAAATGTTCAGAAAGCAGGAATGCTAAACAAATGTGAAAACTTTGTTATAGAACTTGTGTATATATATTAACACAAACTAGGAAATTGGGAAATCGGGTATCTTTTGTTGCTGAATAAGTAATGTCTTAACTCTTATATTTTCTAGACAATAGATTACATTTTTATCAGCCAGAATAAAAATAAAGCTACAGACATGGAAAGCAAAGGGTGGATTATATTACTTAATAATATATGATATGTGACAGCTGAACTCGTCAGTGATTGAAATGTAATACTTTATTGTAAAAGTACTAAATCTATATATAAGAAAAAGATGTTATCAGATTACAGCTGTATTTAGCTCTGTTTAAAACAAAATGCTTCCAAATACATTTCTTTATTACTATTTTGCACTAAAAATACTTCATGTTGCATTTGCTCATATGCTATGATGGACTGTCTGACTTCAAATTCTTGTTTTCATTTCCTTTTGGAAAGGGTACAACTGCAAGAGATTAGCTAATGCCATGGACTGCTTGTGGTGGGCTGACCTTGGCTGGCCACCAAAACTGCTCTATTGCTTCCCCCTCCTCAACTGGAGAGGGGAAAAATACAGTGAATGACTCATGCATAAGGACAGGAAGATCATTCAGCAGTTATAGTCACATACAGTCAGACATGGTTTGGGGAAATTATTTTAATTTACTGCCAATAAAATCAGAGATGAATGAGAAATAAGAACAAATCATAAAACATCTTCCTCCCACCCCTCCCTTCTTCTTGGGCTTGACTTTCCCCACAAATTCTCTACCTCTTGTCTCCCAGCAGCACAGGTGGATGGGGAATCGGGACTGTGTTGCTCCTTCCTCTTCAGAGTCTTCTGCTGCTCCATAGTGGGGTCCCTCCCACAGGGACAGTCTTCCACTTCCACCTGCTCTGCATGGTGATTCAGAAGAGGGACTGAACAATGGTATCACCTGACTTTGCAGATGATACCAAGCATTCTTAAGTAGTCCAACACTGGTGCAGTGGCAAGGAGCTCAGTTTTGTCAGATCCTCCTATAGGGAAAAATGGTAGATGAGCTCCAGTACTTGTGCTTCAGCAAGAGCTCAGGGCATACATAGATCTTTCACAATTCTTCTGTAACCATGCCACAGTTTGGAGCTGCAGCAATTTTATTTTTTTTTTTTGTGCAAACAAAACAGGTGGTCCTACTTTGCTCCTGTGTAAGACCAGTGGACCCATGTTTTCAGAGCTGGGCAGTTCTGGTTTCTACATTTAGAGGGAGTCCATAGTAGAGTTAAAAGAAGGGCAACTAAAGTCAAGGGAATGGAGAAGGTGCTTTGCAAGGAGAGACTGAAAATGCTGGGACCACTCACCGTGGAGAGGAGAAGACCAACGGGAAGATGGGCCATGGTTTACAACATCTTGAAAGCTGTGAGGCAAGCGGATGCAGAAGTAGTATTCACCAAATTTTACAAATACTAGTCTGGGGGGCACTTCCTCATTTGGAACAGATTGCCCAATTATATTAAGGTGGTATTTCACACGGATAGAGATGATACTTTATGCAGCAGACACTGACCTTCTGACATATAATGCCAAAGGTGGCAGACAGTACCAGCAAGTTCAAAAGGGATCCAGAAGATTCACTGACACTTCACCCATAACAAGTAGTAAAAGAAGCAAGCAGGGCTGTATCATGGATGGACTGTAGAAATGTGGTGTGCCTAAATTGTGTGCTCTTGCCAGTTGCTGCAGCAACTCAGCAGGAAAAGATAATGAACTCTTCTGAGTAGATTTGGTAGATAAAGTATTTCAGGTGCCATTATAAAAGCTTACAGAGCTGGCCTGTAACTTGGCATGTTGGCAGAATGCTTTTGGTTTGAAGGTGGTACAGCCCCTGACAGAAAAAATCTAGTTTGCTCTTGGTGAATGCCTTTTGATTGCCAGGGTTGTGCTAGCTGTGAAGTGGTTGGGGAGAGCTGCATGACAGAAGCCTGTGGTTCTTCAGTGAAGAAAAGGTAACCTTCTGGAAGTGGTGTCATGTGCTGGCAGCAATTGCGGGCTGTCACAGCTGAAAGAAAGCTTTGCTAAGTGTCTTGCATATATTCAGAAATGTGGAGCGATAGAGGTGGTCGTGTTCTATAAACGGCTAATGGCTTTTATATAAGGATAGAAATACAAGTACATTATTAATTTGATATTTAGAAGGTGATTTTCTTACGTTAAAATAACAGAACATGACAAGTCATAAACACTGATGTAGTAGGAACAAAGTTTTACCTCTCAAAGCTGTGGTTGCCACTCTAACCTTCAAAGTCTGAAAGCTGAATTTCTGTTTATGTATCATTGATTCAGATGGTTTTGTCACACACAAGGTGTTTCCTAATTTACATACCCTCTTGGGAACAATGACTTCTGTTCGCCGAACTGGGTATGTCTATGCTTCCTCTCTGGCATTGCCACTGAACAGTGTCCAGTGTCCATTCACTGTGTGGTCAGTTACTGTAGATACAAGAGAGCAGGAGCAGTGTGAGAGTAAAGTGAAAGTGTTTATTTTAGGAAGCTGATGCTCCTATTTCCTTACAGAGAGGAAGCTAGTGTGCCAAAAACCTTTCCTATTCCTGTTGCATTACTTGGATTACTAAATGACTGCCACTGTCTTTAGACAGACAGAGAGGTAGGGTAGTGCTCCTTAGCTTTTAAGACTGAGGGGATGGGCCCTTACAAATGAAGCAGTCTTGTATCAGCCACCTCTTCTCAAAAGCAAGGTGGAAAGATGTATGGTGTGACTTACCACATGAGATGGTGTCTGCACCTGATCAAACAAGTTCTATCAGGTGGAGGATGTGCCATCATCCAGGCCAAAGTCTGTTGTTGCAGGGGGAAATCTAGTATTTAGTGATTTCGTGTGTAGACACCTTGCTTTTCCCTCTCCCCAGCTGGTCCTTGCACATCCTTCCAGGAAACATCATCCGTCTTCAGTCTGGCACAGAGGTACTTGGTTAAGTACTGCCTCTTGCCAACACAGTGACCCCTCTGCCTCTGGCTGCCTGCCGGCGGGGCTGGACGCATACCTTACCCTAGCCTGGAGCAGGCAGCCGGGCGGAGAGCCGGGATTTAAGCGCTGAGCCGGTACTTCGTGTGCGTGAGTACCCCGAGGAGTCCGGCAGCTGTGCATCCTCCCCCGCTACGCCTGAGGTGCTTCAGCGTCACTGCCGCCAAATGGCAACCCGCCGTGCCGCTTCACACAGCGGGCACGGGCACCACGCCACAGCCAGTGTCCCCTGTGACACCAACCGGCTCGGGAGCGCGCAGCGCTCTGCCAGGGCTCTGCTCCCCGTCCCTGTGACACCCGCTCGGGAGCGCGCAGCGCTCTGCCGGGGAACTGCTCCCCGTCCCTGTGACACCCGCTCGGGAGCGCGCAGTGCTCTGCGGGAGAACTGCTCCCCGTCCCTGTGACACCCGCTCGGGAGCGCGCAGCGCTCTGCCGAGGAACTGCTCCCCGTCCCTGTGACACCCGCTCGGGAGCGCGCAGCGCTCTGCTGGGGAACTGCTCCCCGTCCCTGTCCGCCGGGTGCGCGTGCCCGGCCCCGGCCCCTCCCCCCTCTCGCGATACCCTCCCGCACGAGGGTGCCGGCGCGCGCCGGATGGGCAGCGGTGCGCGTGCGCGCCGGACGTGCCCGCGGGCGCAGGGAGGGCGCGGGGGATGTCGGCCACGTGCGCCGTGTCCCGGAAAGCGCCGCTGCCAAGGCCGCGTCCCCAAGGCGAGAGGGAACCGCCCGCCAAGGTGATGCGCAGGGGGCTGCGGCGGGGCCGCGAGGAGGAGCGCGAGCAGCTGCCGTGGCCGGGAGAGAGCGCGGGCGGCATGGGCGCGGAGGCCGAGGGGGAGCGGGCCGCACCGCTGAGCGACGAGCGGCGGAGGCGGCAGCCTCTGGAGCCGAGGGCTCTGACGACGGCATCGGCCAGGGCGGTGGAGGAGGAGGAACGCCTGGAGCGGGAACATTTTCGGAGGATCATCAACGCTTTCCGATATTACGGGTAATTGAGGCCTGCCCCCTGGGCGTGGGGCCCTGCGGGGGTCCCTCCGCTCGCTGAGCGGCCTCCGGAGGGCCCGAAGCAGCCCCGCGGCCCCCGGAGCAGGGCGCTCTTAGTGCGGCCGCTTCCCCGTGTGCGCTCCGTGCGGAGCACTGTGCTGGGGGCGGGGTGCGGAAGCCGAGTCGGAAAAGGGCTTCTGCACCGCTTTTCTTTCGGAATACGCACAAAGTCGCCTTCATGTCTGTCAATTCGAAAGTGTAGAAGAAAGCATCAAAACCTGAAAAGGGTGTCTCGAAGCTTTTTAGGATATAAAATGCTCTAAAACACTGTAAAGACTTCAAAACAGTAGTATGTCCTGCTGCCAAAGAAATGCAAAATGGTGTTTCGATTATGGATGGAAGTTCTTAAAAGACATTTTACTTTGCAGAAGAGATAAGACCTATTGCTAGAGATAAGGGATGCCATTTTTAGTAACATCTGTTGAGTCAGAAGAGGGTTTGCTGGCTCCGTAGGAATGAGCCAGAGGTGATGGGGAGACCTAGTTTTAGACCTGAATCCGTTGAATAGACGAGGAAGCAAGTTACTCGCGTTGCAGTGTAATGGAGACTGTCTGGAAAAGCCCAGTCCTCTTCAATGTTTTGGTAAACCGTTTCCTGTTTCTAGGTTTGGAAAGCAGGTTTGTACTTCAGCTGACAAAACCCCATCATGTGACTCATTACTATGTGCTGGACCCTTTTTTGTCAATGTAACACAAGCATAATATTTACATGGTAGTGAGATTCTTGGTAGGATTGGGTGATATTCATATAATTTCTTCTGTTTGAGGTTTTTCTATCTTGAGTTTCATTTGTTTTTCAGGATTAATGTTTGAGCGGGAGGTTGGCCTGAATGACTCTTCGATGTCTCTTCCAAAGTGAATTCTCTGATTCAGTTTGGACATATCAAAGACGTAGTTAGTTGGAAGTATCTAATACTGATTGCTACTAGTGCAATTCTGACCTGTAATTCATTTATATTAGTGGTATAATTGTACTCTCAGGCCTCAGAAGCTAGGAATATCTTTCTCAGCCTCCTGCTGAACTGTGGCTTTGGGTTGCTTTTGAATGCTCGTTTCAGTAAACACGTAAGAAAAGGATGTGACTCAAATTTCCAGTACAGAAATTCAATGCAATTAGCTCTGTCTCAAAGAAATAATTCAAAATGTAGGTGAAATTACATATCTTGGTACTTTATAATTGGAATTTTTGTTCACTCATACAGATATTTCCGGTTAACTTGGAAACGTGTATTAATAAGGCCGTAACATGCTTTCAGATGAGTTCAGATCTTGTTCTTGTCTTCTAGAGATAAACAGAGATAACTTCGTTATTTGTAGTTTTTCTGATTTCAGTGAGTTATTTATTCTTCTAGATGGTTGCAGTTTAGCATGGAAGGATTTTTTTTCCTCATAAAATTCAGAAAGATGTTGTTGAGCTAAGCTGATGTGCTTTATGTAGAATATCAGTTTATTTTTTCCCGTTTCTTTTCTGTTTCTTGTCCTTGAATGTAATTTTAAACCGCTGTAGCTATTTGTCCCGAATGAGTGTGAGATCGCTCAAAAAATCACCAGCAAGGGTATGAGCAAAAGTCAGATTTAATATTAAACTAGAAAGCACAACAGATTAGTTGGCAAGATTCACTCTACTTACAAAGGGCGGCTAAGGCACAAGGGGAAAGCAAGCAACAACAAACCAAACAAAATCCAGGCAACCAAAGCAGAAATGAATTGAAACTACTTAGGTATGTGTGTGTGTCTGTGTGTAAAGACAGTGTAAAGAAGGATGAAAAGGAATGTGTCCTAAGGCTTAACAACACTTAAACTTAACAGTACTTACTCTTAACTTACACCTTAATTTATATCTTAACCTTAACAATCTAACAGAGAAATAACACTTAACACAATTTAGCTTAAATTGTAATTACAACTTAACCTAACTTCCAGATTTGCTATAGCGTATGCGCAAAGGGTATGCGCACAGACAGAAACAGTCAGTCCAAGATAAAGTACCTGTGGAAAAATTTCCCTCAGAGGTCAGTGAAAATACTCACTTAAGATGCTTTTGTGTCTCCTGGCGGGCGTGAGGGTATCAGCCCAGGACACATCATGGTTCAGCGATCCTCCAGGTGTAGCAAACCTGAGGGTTTGCTAGCTCTGAGAGGCGTCCCCCTCAGAGGGAGATGGCTGGTTGGTCGCAGGCCCACTGCAGTCCAGGAGAGCTCAAAGGGCCCCATCTTGGACCGTTGTTCATAGGGTCGCAAGAGAGTGGGCTTTAGTCATAACAGTATTTCATACAGGCCACAGCTTGGATCGGTGCTTTCTTTAAAAGTGTGAGAACAGGAATGTTATGCCGTTCAGGCCGGAGAACTTATTTTCCAGGGCTGGTCATGAGAAAAACAGAAGCTTGTTAGGAGTTCCTGAGAGTGGACAGTGTTTCTGATAAGCTCAGAAAGAACTGAGCCTAGGTGGTGTTTTCAAGGACGAGGCCTAACAAGCATTTCTCAGATCACACTGCAGCCTGGAAAGGAGTGAGGGGAGGGTGCACCACCACACTATTGCAGCGAACAAGCCCTTCTCAGTAACAAGTGAATGAGGTATTACCTGGTCAAATTTCCAGACTGAGGTTGTAACTAAAATGCCAGCAATTACAGCTGTCTCTCGTAATGGCTGGTTTTTTCAGCTTTGTGCTGCTGTACGCTGACACATGACTTTGGGAAACTGCAGTATGACTTGACCAGCTGAAATAATTTCGTGGTCAAAATCGTCAGTATGTCTTACTGAATTCTCTCTCTAGAGTCATCATGACTGTACTTAGCAACTACACTTCTGTCCGTTTAGACAGAAATCAAATCTAGCAGACTCTAGTAAAATCTTGCAAGAGTCACCGTTTTTGTGAAGCTTCTATCCTGGAGATGTGGGAAGTATTTTTTAGCTTGCATCAGTTACATGAGCATGTTCACAGTACTTAGGAGGATATGCTGTTAAAAGAAGGTAGCTTAGTATCTTTGTGTGGCTGCCAGAACTCTGGTATGGTCCAGCTGTGACTTTTACAGTTCTCCCAAAAGGAATTGATGTTGGTGGTTCCAATTCCTGCTCCACATCTTGCTAATTCTATAATTGAAGCTTACCACTGCATCCAGCTATTAATTTAATTTAATTTGGATTTGTGAAACAAACTTGGGAGATGGTTGTTTGTTAAATTTTATAGATCTGTATATTAAGGTAGTGATCACCTGCTCTGCAAATGAGTGGCTGATGATGAAACTGTACGGGGGAAAGAAGAGTCCTCTTAAACTGGAATGTGTTAAAAAGAGCTGTAAGGTAGAACTAGACCTAAAAAAAATTTTGCCTAAAAAATTCTAGAAAACTTGTTCTCTGATAAGGAGCTATAGAGTCTGGTCACTTTCTGAGTATAACAAAATGAATAATTGGAATAGCTTAGAGTGAATTATTTACATGTGTGTATATTGCTTCTAAATATTTAAAACTTTTGCTTTTTAGAACGAATATGCATGAACGAGTGAACAGAACAGAGAGGCAGTTTAAGTCTCTCCCAGCTAACCAACAGAGTCTTCTTCCTCAATTTCTTCCTCACCTTGACAAGATTCGGAAGTGCATTGATCATAATCAAGAAATACTACAAACCATTGTGAATGACTGTGTTCATATGTTTGAAAATAAAGAATATGGAGAAGATGTATGTTAAAATGGACTTTTTTCTTGCTCCAAAATTAAATTCTATATATGCTTTGGGATTTTCTACATTTGTTTTTCGCACTGTAGACCTCCAACTTTCTTTTCTTTTGCCTTCCTTATTTTATCATTTCCTGTTCGCTCACACTTTTCTCACTCGTCTTTCACATTTTGCCTAGCTGATGCTTAATGAAGCTGTTTGTTGTTAGTTCTGTTAGTTACACTTATGAAAACTAATGTGAATCTGGCAAATAATTGTAAAAAGGCATTTTTCGCTCCAGCATTCTAGCTTTACCCTGGTTACATTTTAAAGTTATTTTTTCTGTTAACTGTATAGAATATAAATGATGTTTTTTGTCTTACTGTAGGTTCTTATATGTTACAACATTGTAAATTGGTTACAATTCTAGATAGGCCAAGTATTTTAAATGTTATTTGTAAGCACTTTTTTACTACTTGGCCTACTTTCTATCAAAAAAATGACACTAAGACTTAAAGGACTGACGGAGATGGAAACTGAAGTCCTCCTTGGATACAGGCAAGATACAGTAATGGGCAGCTCTAATGTGAGCTCCTCAGTTTTCTTACCAGTATCTAAAAGGATCCTTTTTTCAGGGTAAGCAGTTCAGCCTCTGCACTAGCTAAGCCCTGATCTTTTCCTGAATAAAGACTACCAGTTGTGCTTTGCTATGTATTGTTTTTCTGATATAGAAACTGGACTCCTGAATGCCAAACAGAGACCAGCAAACTCAGTTTGTTTAGGTTATTAAGGTGGATTTAAGCCCTGGTCCCAGGAGTGAAAGGGAAGTGCATTGTCAGCTGATACTGCCAGCAGCTTTTGCAGCATGGCTTTCTTTCTCTTCATAATTTGCTTTTTCCCCCCCGAAGACTCAAGATACTTGATATGTTTTCCACTAACTTTTTTTTTTCCTCTCCACTTTATTCAGGGAAGTGGGAAGATTACACCAGCTTCAACATTTGACATGGATAAATTAAAGTCCACATTGAAACAGTTTGTGAGAGACTGGAGCGAAGAGGGAAAGTCTGAGAGAGATTCCTGCTACCAGCCAATTATTAGTGAAATTGTAAAGAACTTTCCAAAAGAAAGATGGTAATAGTGTCTTAAAACTTATATTTATGTGGACATACACTGTTGCACAAATTAACAAAATTTTTATGGAGTGATGAAAAGCTTGGTTTCAAAAATAGAGAAATTTTTATGAACTCAGTGGAATTTATTTTTCAATCAAGGAAGTTTTTATTTCTAATACAAGATATTGGAAAAGAGTATAATCATAAGCTTCACAAAGTAATACCAGGTAAACCAGCAATAATTTTTTTGTTGTTGTTTGCAGCTGGGTGTAACAATACATGTAAACCTTTCAGGAAATTAACTCAGTTGTCCTCAGCGAGGTAAAGTTTGCAGGCTAGCAGATTTATCAGAGTGTGCTGCAGATGAAAGGAAAGACTCCATGATAGCAGGAAGTATGACTTTGGCACTTCGTGATGGAAGGACGGAAGAAAGCTTACCCTCTAGTGCAGCTGTACTTAGTTGCACTAAGAATTTACTCTGAAAATAGTAAATTCTAACCTTGGTTTCAGGCAGCTGTTCTAAGACAATTCTTAAAAAAGCTTAGTTGCACGTGTGAGGGTAATTTTACAAGTATTGGCTTGTTAACAGCTCCAAGATAATCATTGATGCAGGGGTTTTAGGTAATTTAGGAAGCAGCGTACTGGTAAAGTCTCAGAAGATTATAGTGCTATAAGAATTCCGTGTTTATTGGTTCTATCAATTAATCAACCTAGTCATCTTAAAGTGCATTTTAGTTTAACCTTAGTAGTCTGACAGTGGGAAAATTTGAGAACTTTCTATTCATAACTGTAACAGGCCACTGCGTGGGTTTGATATAGCAGGGTATTATTGTGGTGTTTTTTCTCTCTCAGTAATTGTTAGTAATGCACTTGTACGAATTTGAAAAGTTTCCTCCATTAGCCACCTTCTGTGGTGGCAGAAAATGGAGTGTACACAGTTTCTATTTTGCCTTGAACTGACTTATGTAAAGATACATATACCTTTAAAAATGTTTTGTCTGAAAGCAAACTTTCTGCAATTTTTCTAGTGCTAATAGTGCCCTGCATAAGATAAAACATGAATTAAATACTGCAGGTATACCTCTGATACCTAGATCTGTAGGAAAATTCATGGTTAGTTTTGCAAGTAATCATTCTAATCTCCAAAGTGGCAATTCAGCTTTTTTCTTGTATGCTAGCTGTTAATGGATTTTGGTTATGGGAGAGGTAGCTTATGTCAAATTTTAGGAGATCCATGACTGAGGCTGGAAAATCTTAACTTTTACATTTGTCATCAGTGAACTCTTGTTTCAAAACCTCCAGCTGATGATAGGAAGCAACATGTGGTAACAGATGGGGTTAATCTGAAGTTGACAGCTTTTTGCTTCTTTGCAGGGAGTTCTCATTGTCAAATAAAACTAATGTGTCAGAGCATGTGTTCCTGTTGTGGTAGCTCTGAAATACCATTTGAGTTTTATTTTGTCTCTGCTGAAATCTCAGTATGTCACTGTATGGATCAAACATCCCTACTACAAGTTTTACTGAATTCTCCAGCATTTTTTTTAATTTCTAAAATGTGTCTTGTTTAAATACATATTTAAGAGTTTATTACTCATTATCATTATGGAGCTGTTGTAGCACTTAGGTAAAACCTTTTCTCTGTTCATGTATTGTCCGCTGCTATATCAGCTCACTCATTTTTCTTGGTGACTGAAGGCTTTCCTGATTTAGGTGTACTTAACTTTTTGAGGTAAGAAAGAGTCATGTACTATCACGCTTAACTGACAGTGCCACTTCACCTTTGTGCAAGAAGTAACTTCCCTGGAAAGGCTTACTAGCTGGTCAGTCTGGGGCTTTTAGACAAATTTTATATGAACTCTTCACTCTCCGGTGTTAGGACCCAAGGGAATGGCATGAAGCTGAGTCAGGGGAGTTTAGGCTGGATATCAGGAAAAGATTCTTCACCCTGAAGGTGGTTGAGCACTGGAACAGGCTCCTCAGGGAGGTGGTCACAGCACCAAGCCTGTTTTGAGTTCTGGAAGTGTTTGGACAGTATTTTTAGGCACATGGTGTGACTCTTGGGTGTCCTGCATAGGATTGTCTTACCCTGATAGGTCAGTTTTAGCTTGGCATATTCTATGATTCAGTGATTTTGGAGTGGAGCAGTTGTTCCAGTTTGAAGGGATTGACAGGGCCACAACTGACCACAGTGGAGTTACTCTGTCTGTTGTTTATAGTGGAAGAGGACTGACTGTGGACTCCAGTGTGTGAAAGAACACAGCCTGTAGGTGAATCTCATGGGGCAGCTTTGCATTGCTCTGGAGTTTCCTTTTGTAGCACAGACCACTAAAGTCTCCTGAAAGGATGAAATGAAAGTGCTAGAGAAAAACTGCACTGGGTGATGAAAGTGACTTTTTCTAAATGTATTTTGTGTTGAAAATCATAAATATTTTAAATTCGAAACTGTCACTGCGAGTCACCTTTCACTTTGTAAAAGGAATTGCAGTACTCATCAAGTTTGTAATACTCAGTGGACTGGTACATTCATTTTCTAGTTAACATAATTTGTTAACGTTATTGGTTCCATGTGTTGGAATCATGTGAAGAAGCAGTTCACATTTTTGAACCTACTCAGGTATGTTTCACCCCATGCATGCCAACCTTATAGTGTTGCACTTTGCAAGATCAACACGTATGGGTTCTGTTGGCATGTGAACAGCAGGAAAAGCAGTGAAGTGTTGTATATGCTTGCTCTTTGGGAAGTAGAAGAAGTACAAGCAATGGTTGAAAGCAGCTGTAAATCAGGATGGTTATTTAGTAGGTGCTACTGTTACCATGTGTTTCAGTCTAGTTTTCTGATAAGGCTGTCATCTAAAAATAAATTAAATGGCGAAAGCTATTCCTGCCTCTTACTCTTTCTGCTTAGCACTGCATCACAGAATCTGTTAGGAGGATCAACGAAGCAGTTTTAAGTAAATCCCATGGGATCTGGTCTTCGTGAAGAACTGATAGATTTCATGCATTACTCATGTTGGAATTTGTGTTTCAGCTTGCAGGAGCTCTGTAATATTTAAATGTCTTGGATTTCTTGGATTAGAATGAACCTACTTGCTGTAGGAGAAAATAGTAAAACATAGATACATTTTTATTTCTTGATTATTGAAGCATTTTTATGGGGAAATATTTAAGTTGAAAATCTAAATAAGCATAGTCATAAATTTTTTCTGATTCCCCTTTTTTTCTGTCATCTTGGTTTCCTTTCACTTCTAGTGTTACTCTTCCTGCTTAGCTGAAAGGAAGTAAAGATCATCAGCTTCTTGTCCAAAAGAAATCTGTGAAATAATTAATTTTTTTTGTTAATTATCAGTCCATGGCCAAAACCAGTATACTTAGGTATTTTTTCCAGTTTTCTCACAAACTAGGCCTCTGGAATGAACTATAACTTAAAATTCATCTGTGTCATGGTGTCCAGCAATCAAATGTATTTTCCAAGATGCTGGCAGAACAGCTCAAAAGAAATCACCAGGGCTTAGTTTCCTTTTAATATGAAAAACAGCTTATTAGTCCTGAGCCCAAGCTTGACTATACTTCTTGAGTGTGCTTGGTCACAGTTATAGTGGAATTGAAACTTCTGGTTTATTTGAATTTTATTTGACTTTGTATGAAATACATCTGCCCTTCCATGTCTTTGTACTTTGCCTACGCTTTCTTTTAAACATTGGATTTAAGAGCAAATATATTGTCAGTGTTACTGCATCACTGAGTGCTTTGCAGGTCTTTTAATGAAAGTATATAAAACTCAGCTGCCAAGTCTGAAGAAGAGTTGCTCTTCAAATGATTGTGCAGTTTAGCATTTGTCTTTAAAAAAAAAATCTCTGATAATGTGATCGAAGTAAACTAACAAAAGATAGTATACTAAGAATTGGATCAGTTTACTATCTAGATTTACAAACATTATAAACACTAGAAAAGGAGTCCCACAGTGTCTTCCTATACTGATATTTTCACTGATCAGAAGCCCATCTCAGTGTGAGATGTGTATTTATTACTTAATTTGATAAATTAAACTGCAGTGTTTAGTTTTTGAAAATGACATTTTTGTTTGATCAGACATGCTAATTTTTCTTTTGCTGAGATGTTTACCCCTTCAGCACCATTGCTTTTTATTACAACACAATAGACATGAAATAAGCCTCCATTTTTATCGTGTTTAATTGTCCCGTTTTAAAAAGGGCACCTTTAAAAAGTTAAAATCTTCATTTATATCAATAGTCTTCTAAAAGCTGGAAATATATCACACTGAAAAATGCATTGTGGAAAGGGCATGACAGATCTTAATTGTTTCTGATAATTCTCCACTGTCATTTTTAACAGACTTGTGCAGTTTCAGTAGTTGAGCTGTATAGTACTGTGCAGGCCTCTTCTCTGCGCCTTGTCCAGCACCTTTCCCCACCCCTGTCAGGTTAATAGGCAGATGTATTCCCTCTTGGCCCACAAGTACTTAGTGGGTACTTGCTGAATACCCATTTATATTCCTAACCACTGCTAGATGTGTGTCACAGAAATCCTGCTGTTGCTGGCTGGTGCAAGACTAGTTTTCCTTTGTGGATAACTTCGGGTTATTATGTTAGCACAGTGTTGATTTCTGGTTTTTTAGTTGATTTTCTAACTGCTGCAGTCACATAGCCACCAGAGAAAAGCATGTTTTTCTAGCCTCTTAAAGGACTACAGCCATTAAAAAAGCAGTTTCTGTACAGTTAAAGATTTTTAGCTATTGTAATGATTCAAAATTCAACGTAATTCATTAACAGTTTGCCACAAACAATTCTTTTTAAGTCTTGAAAAATGTGTTTAACCATTTTTTTCTAATAATGGGATCCTATCAGCAGTCAGTACTTGTTATGCAGTTAAGTTTGCCACATACTTAATTTCTCTGACTATAAATTCAAGAAGAGGCTTGTGGGCCGTTTTGGAAGGTTAGTGTCAGTGGACTGTGATTTGAGTATATTGTGTTGTATTAGCTGTGCTCTGTTGCTGAAATGAAGTTGGTGGCCAGGAGCATTCTCCGGCAACTGATATGAAGAGTATTGGTAGAAATTAAATTGCTAACAAATTTTCAGGCTTTAATTCCTTAACAAAGGTGCAAATGAAAGTGTAGTTAAGTCTGCACTAGAAAAAGAATAGAAAACTATTTTCTAAGAGAGAATTGGGAAAATTAGTTTAGAAATACAGAAACTTCATATTGTGAATGAAAAGATATAAGACAGCTAGAGGTGATTTAAAATCAACTCACTTGACTAGAAGTTTTATCTTGTTTCAGGGTGCATAAAGGTGCAGATTTCAAAATGTGACTATACTTGCATATCTATTAGTTATTAGGTTGCTTTAAGAAAAGACTTCTAATCAATGTATTGTAATCTTGAAAGTGGCTTATGGCTTATCAGCCCATTTATTATAGAAGTGTCCACATGGGGGTGTTGAAATCTGTGTAGAACCAGTCTAAATATTTCATAAATAAAGTGAAATTGTAAGGAAATGGAGAAATAGATTAGGTTAGAAAATATATTTGGAATAATGGTGTACCATTATGAATAGGAAAAGCTGTAAGATAGAAGCTTTTCTAGGTTCTACTAGGAAGCAATTTTCTTCTTCCTTTTTCTAGTTCTCTATTTTCAGAAAATTCATATTGACTATGTAGTTTTCTCCTGAAGTAATTTTTTTTTTTCAGTAGGACTTTGTGGCCAGCTTTCTTCTGGTTTCCCCTGTAGAAGAGAGGTAATGAGAACCGTTGCTTCACAGGAATGCTCTTAAGTAATGACAAAGTCTTGATTTCCATCTCCTTGTTAAGTCAGGGAAAGAGCTTGGACATACGATGGAATGGAAATGAATGGAATGACTTTTCGTTTAGGAGACCTCACTAACTAGCAAATCATAACTCAAAAGGCACTATTAAAATTGCTTTGTTAGATTGTGTGGCCTTTAGATAAGAATACTACTTCCTTTTGGTTTTGGGTAATAGCGTTCAGAAAAGTACAGCTTTTAGGATTTAATCATCTTCATGCTTGTACAGCATCCTAACTCTTTTGAACCCTTTGTGGCATTCTGAATTTTTGTCAAAGGCTTTGTGTTTTGGTGTCTTTTATCTGATTGTCGCCTCCTTCATGTAGTTGCATATAAATTGGTAGATGTATGTTTTGTCTCTAAGGGTGCTATGCAGAACAATGTGGGGAGGTGTATGAATGTTCATACTTTTTTTTTTTGGTGTATGAAATTGTGAACTCTTGGAGTCTTGCTTATGACTGGAAACTGAAAAATTACTTCTTTTTAGGTTAAGTATCTTTTCAGTTTGGCATGGGAGTGGTTTCTGTTTTATGAGTGAAGGTTTGATTGCATTCTGGTGGAAGTCTGATGGTTAGAATATGTCTATATTACCTTTTCTGCCTCAAAGAGGAGCAGATTTTGAGATTCTTAGTTCTATTTGTTAGTTGCTGCACTTGGGAGAGATTTTTGTAAGTATTTCAATAAACACACTGCTGGATGTTTTCTGATTGTCTTCAGCTTGATGGCTAGTTTTGGATAAAGTGTTAAGAGAGCTGCAACGTACTTTGATTTAGAAAATACGTCACTTAGAGTACTTCAGGGAAACCAGTGAGCAGCATATGAAGAACGCACCATTGCTGAAACATTCAGTACTTTAAGATTTTTACACTCTAAACTGTTCATCAGATTATGGAGGTTTTATGTTTTTGTTTCTCATGTCAAAAAACTTGTTTAGGTTTTTTTTTTCTTGCAGGGTAACAAAAACTTGTCTAGAATGCTTTCTGATTATCAGTGGGGCTCAAAAAATATACGTGCTATATGACAATATTCTTCAATTCGCTTGAGAAAATTTTGGCTTGATAACTGTAGAAGTTTTAAGGAAAACAGACTGTGTATAGTAATTGTGCTCTGTATTCTGAATGAGGGTTTTATATGTTCTTTTGAGTAATTTCTGTGAATTGTTTTAACTGTACAGTTAACCAATCTGATCAGAACAGGCTCAGTTGCCATTTAGAAGTGAAATCATCCAGGAAGCATAATACAGTATCTAAGTATATGATGGGAAAAATGTTTGGCTGTGCCTCTAAGTTGTGTTAAGGGGTATCAGATAAAGACTTAACTATTATTTTTGTTCTGTTGCAGGGATTTCTCCAAAGTTAATATCCTGGTACCTGGTGCTGGGCTAGGTAGATTGGCGTGGGAAATAGCTATGCTCGGTTATGCTTGCCAAGGAAATGAGTGGAGCCTCTTTATGCTCTTTTCTTCTAACTTTGTACTCAACAGGTATATAGCTTATGTTTTACTTGCTGAATAAAACCTAGAGAGGCAAAATTATAAGCAGTAGAAGTCTGAATATGTAGATCTCATAAGAATAGATTTATAAGTCGTAATACAAGAAACACATGCTCACTTTTTAGAATGCTTTAAGGAAAAATTCTTAGGGATAAATGGGGAAGGAAGTACTTTATCTGAGCCATTAAAATTACAGAAGCATGGCTTTCAAGTTGTGAGATTTAAAGTTTCTAAATTGTACAACAGATTTCTGCATAATTTTAATTAGGATTTATGATTTATTTCACATCTGTTTCTGTAAAATGGACACGTATCTTATTATTACTAAATATGAGCTAGTAAATACATCCATGGTATTTAGTGGCGGTGATTATTAACAGAGGATACCTATTAACAATAAAGTATTATATTCCATGCTAAAATTATAGGCACTGTTTTGACAAGAAAAACAATCATTGAAGCGTGCTGAGGAAGTGGCTAAAATAAGAGTTAATAGTTCCACAATTGTGCTCAGATAATAAGTATAAATGTAGTAAATTTCACGTTACAGGTTTTACTTAAAATGACATTTCTCTATTTGGTATTCTGCCACTTGTATTGGAAATTACAGGTTTCAAAATGACATTATTAGAGAGGAAATCAGGCAGCACATGCAACTGTTCTTATAAGAAAGGGAGTGGGAAGGCTACGGGTGGGCAAGTATTGAAAGAGGTCTGGGGGGTGGTTTTTATGGGAGGAGAGTTAGTGCCAAGTTCACAGCGGCCGAATTTGACAGTTCATTCATCAGTCTGAAATGATACACCTTTGCTGAAAATACCTAAACTATTGGCCTTTTTTCTGTATTACCATAATGTTTTAGACACCTGTTTATAGACTGACCACAGTGCACTGTGATGATCTTACATCTCTTATGGCTTACTGTTCAAAAACAAAAGGTGGAAAACACTGAATGATGCCTGCTGCATATCTTCATATAGCAGTAGTGGTCAGTGTGATAATAGATGTTTACTGGAGGTTCACTTGTTCTTTTTTTCCTGCATTATTGTCAAGTGACTCATTTGGTGGTGAAATTGTATATTACAATTGATCTGACGCTTTGCAGCTGCTAAAAGGAAGCCACATTCCTCTCATGGTTTGGAACTTCAAAGCACCGTAAAAGCATTCATTTCCCATCTTTGGGAGCACTGGTCAGCTGTCACAGAGGTTGGTTAACTTCACCCCTACCCTCTGATAACATGCTGCCTTAAATAAAGAGTCTTTGGCCTGTATGTGAAACTATCCTAAAGATTCGTGCTTTGCTAACTATAGCAATTTTAGCATCTAATGCTCAGGTTCAGGTAGTGTTTCCTGTTTATGTAGGATATTTAGCAAAGAGGTGTATATGCATTTAATTTGCCAACATGAGATTTTGAGTATCGTGCAACTGCTGTAATCTTCATCTTTGCTGGACAAGTTATCAGTTATATTCACTTGCTAGCATGGAACAGGATACTGCTAGCATGACTCTGAGCAGCAGTCAATGTAGTTGAAGTCCAAGCATTCCTTTCTGCCAGATGTCATTCTGTGCTTTATGTGTCTGTTATGAAGGTTTTAGGGACTTGAGCATTCTTTCAGTTTAGTCTTAAGTAGCTGTTCACAGTTAGTCTTTTGAAATGCACATTGGCTTTTCTGAAACTGGAAGAAACAGCAATGATCAATATAAGCTGAAGATAATACCTAGAGAAGAGTGGTCAGAAAATGGAATTTAGCAAATTAGTTTTTAACTCTAGTCTCAATCTAATTTATCCTTGGTTTTAGTTGATAAAAGCATTTTGCTCACATGTGCTTACAGTTTTGCAGCTTACAGCTTTACTTTCTTTCTCTGATGGTAGTTCATATTTAGGAAGACAAAGTACTGTTTTGAATGTCAAGCATTGCCACAGTAGGCTCCTAGTGGTGGTACACTGGCTTGATACTTCTGTGTGCAAGATGGTATTTGCTGATTTTCACACATTTTAAAAAAACCTTTCGTATCTCTGAAATTGTGAACTTTTGTTACAGTAGATAAAGTTGCGTGGTATGGTACGTAGTGTGTGTGTCATGGTGTAACTGTGGTCACTGTAAATATCTGAAATTATTTAGAGTTTGTTATTCTGTTGAGGAAACTCTAATTTGAGAATAAAGTGACCCTGGACTAGTTGGGCTGCAGTGGCTCCCAGGCTGCTTCAGTCCTAGTATGTGAAATTCTGCTTTCCCTTGTATGCATAAGGTTCTTACATGGTGTGTTTTTCTTCTTTACTTTCTGGAAAGAATATAATTTTAGTTAAATCTTGACAAGTGGAGAAGACTACTAGTTGTGTTTGTTGCATGCCCGTGAATACCTTAGGATGAAAACAGGTTTTTTTTATCTGTAAACCAGTGGTCAGAAGTGAGATTTGACCTACCTATTTTTTCCAAAACTGTCTTTTCAGCTGGATGTTAAACAGTGCATATCCTGCCCCTATGGAAAACAGTGAAGTGTGACACACTTAAATACGTTAGATTTTTATAACAGAAGGTATATTACACATCTTTTGTTGTACAAATGGCATTGCCAAGGACTGGAGTACTTGGTTTTAAAGTAAAAATTCTCTAAACTGGAAATGGAGGTTTTCAAGCTTGTGTATGAAAAGAGATTGCTATTTTCTGTTAAATTGGGACTCTTTCATGTGTGAACATGAACTCCTTTCTAATTTTTTTTTATTGCTGTTGTAGTGGTTAGGGGGTTTTTTGTTACTTGGTTTTGGGTTTGGTTTTTTTTAACCAACTGCATATGTCTGATAGATATTTGTTTATATATATGAAGAAAGTTGTTGAACACTGTATAGTGCTGCTCAAGTACAAGTTGAAATAGAGATATGACATGGAGAAGGTAAAAAATATTATTTCAAAGACTTTTTCACAAATATATTCTAACCACCAGCCAAAAGAGTGCACTTTCTATAACCCAATAGATTGCTTGAAATCCTTGATGATACATATTTTGTGGGACAGATATGTTGTCTTTGGAAGAAAATATTCATTTTTTAGTTACAGACTAATTTTACAGGATGGTGGGAAAAGCTTCCTATTAAATGCTGTGTTTATCTCTTTTTAAAATAAGAGTTCATTGAGTTAGTCATGTCAACCCAGAAATTCTGTTTTACAAAGACGTCTTTACTTAGCATGATTGCAAAGATCCAGATGTTACAAACTTAAAATGACTGTTACTGTGCTTTGCAACATGGAAACAACTGTGCTTTGCAAAATGGTGCTTATTTATTTTTTGAATTTTTAAAGTATCTTTTCAGCTAGCATCTGAAAAATGCTTTGGTTTTGCTGTGCTTCAAAACTTCCTATGATTATGGTTCAGAAAAGTCTAGAATGAGAAAAAACATTTCCAAAAAAAAATCGTGGAACTAATGTTACTAGTTTTTACCGTTTTTTTTTTTGACTAGGAAGAGAGATGATCTAGAAAATCTTAGCTTTATTGAATATAGTAAATGATGAATTTTATTAATCGTACAAAATAAACGAATGTGTTTTCTTCGCAGCAGAGAAATAAGTTGGAGAAAATGATAAGTCATAAAAGAAAATTTTAGAACTAAAAAAGGCAGTTATTTTGTGGTAATGATTTTGTGTCAGATTAGAATTAGTTTTTTGATTAGTTCATTATGATGAGTGGTCTGAAGTGTTGTGAACTCTAAAGTAAGTCTTCTAGCAAATGTGGAGCTGTTAGAAGAACTTTGAGTCTTACATTTCTGGATTACAGATAAGCAATTAGTTGAAACAAATTTTGGTGATTTTCATATTTTGCAGATGCTCTGAAATTAACTCATGTAAGCTTTATCCCTGGATTCATCAATTTAGCAATAACAGAAGATCTGCTGATCAGATACGACCAATTTATTTCCCAGATGTTGATCCTCACAGTCTTCCCTCTGGTTCAAACTTCTCTATGACAGCAGGGGATTTTCAGGAAATTTATTCTGAGTGCAGTGAGTAAATGCAAAGTTCTAGGCTATCCATGTAACTTTACATACTTTCAGAGTATTTGGGACAGATTATAAAGAGAATGGAAGTGTATCTACAAGCATTAAGTATAAAGAACTAACTGTAGGAAGATTTTCTTATTCAGAATGTTTCTCCAGCTGTATAATAAAGTGCAGATCAATTTCTTACTCCAAATGAGCTTTTCTTTTCTTCCTAGTTATAGAAAATGTGGACAGCTCCTTGTCTAACATCTTGCAGGAGCCTTCCCTACAACTGCTTAATTTTCTGAAGATTCTATCTTTAACATTAGAACATCCAAGACTGGCATAAATCAAGACTTCTAATTTTTTTATTTATAGCAGTTAACACTGTTGCTATTTCAAGAATACCTGTTTAGAGAAAAACAGGGAGACTCATGCTTTAAAAGGTAGGCTTTGAAAGTTCATGCTTGTTGACTGGTAAAAAACCAGCTGGGCAGATGTTCAAATACTGAGTAAAATGTTATAAAGCTAAGTGACTTGTGAAAGTACACTTTAGGGTACAGGCTTGTATTGTTCTAGATACTATCTAGGGAGGCCTAAAATCACTGGGGATTTTTGCAGTTGTATTTTTAACAGTTGTTATAATGAAATTCATAGGACAGGTGAGTAATAGCACACTTGAGCTTTCATTTATATAAAATGTGTTACAACATTTACATTTTACAGTATATAATAATTTTATATAATGTATGAACAATTTTATTAAGTGAATATGTAATAAGTATATGTAATATTTTAGAGTGTGTATGTGTACATGTACACACATAAATACAGGTCAAATGAACCCAAAGTTAACAGTTTTTAATATAAATCAAAATACTTTATTTACTTGGAAACAAAATTAGAAGCCTTCAGCTGTTGTTAGTTTGAAGGTAATGCTGAGGGTGTCAGCAAATACCAGGGTTAAAAGCATTGAAACGAATCTCTGTATACTTTGCTCTTTTTATGCAGATACGTGGGACTGCGTAGCAACTTGCTTTTTCATAGATACAGCACATAATGTAATTGATTATATTGATACTATATGGAAAATACTAAAGCCTGGAGGAATATGGATAAATGTAGGCAAGTATGACCAACTGCTCTCTCTGACTTATTTTTGATAGTATACCTGAAAAGTGTGTGTGAGTAATTGTGTCTGTGCAGAAAACTGTACAGCTAGGAAACTAGAGGGCTTGGAAGTTATCTCAGAAATGTTCAAAATATGTTCAGATGTCTGCTAGTTACAATTAAGTCAACACCGAGTGATTTTTAAATAGGCAAGTAAATTTTGCCGGTGGCAGGTTTTGCGTTCAGGCATCTAACATTTGTTTTTCGACAGGTGTAGTGTTCTGTGTTGTTTTTTTTGCTATTTGTCTAAGAAAATAAACTTGTAAATACATCCTTGCTTTTTTTTTCTTCCAATGTCTAATTGGTATTCTGCTTCAAAGTGGAAGTTTTGGGAATGAGATTTGATTGGAGTCTTCATGGTGAAGGAGTGTTAGACAAGACACAGGCATTAAACATTTTGCATAGTAAGAACTGGTCAGTCACTGGTCAGTCGGTCACTCTCCCAGTCCTAGACAGTTGGAGTGCTGGCACAGCTCCTGAGCAGACTTTTGTATTCTGAGCTATAGAGACAGCAGTGATGCAGGACTGAAGAAATTTTAAGATACAGAAGACAAAATCTGATAGGAAAATGTTGAATAAGAGCTAAAGTAATCAGTTTGCGTTTTGCATTGATTCTGAATTTCATGATGAAAATCATACTGAAGTAACAGAAATATGTTCTTTTGTCAGTATTTATAGAACCATAGAATGGTTTGGATTGGAAAGGATCTTAAAGATGATCTAATTCCAATCCTCCTGCTCTCAGCAGGGAACCTTCCATATTTTTGAATATGTGAATCTGGATGTAAGTGTTCATTGCACCATCAGTGTGTGCTTTTGATTTTTAATATATATTTTGTCTTTCTGATAGCCATTTCTGTTTACTCTAGGTCCTCTCCTTTACCATTTTGAAAACTTGGGAAATGAACTTTCCATAGAATTAAGCTATGAGGATATAAAAAATGTTATCGTGCAATATGGATTCCATATAGAGGTAAGAAGATGCTGCAGTTTGCAATAAGCAGTATTGTTACGAATCAGACAAACTGCTTTGAATAAACCATCGTATCATTCAATATAATGGCATATATTAATAACTTCTAGGGGTATTATGTATCTTACAAATTATCTGCTTTTCTGATTTTTTAAGAAGTATATAGATGGGCCTCATAGTGTAATAACTATGTAGCATTGTCTTGTATAGTTCCTGTACAGAAGCTGTCTTGAAAACTGCTGCTTTGTTTTCAGGTGGAGAAAGAATCTGTACTGTCAACTTACACTGTGAATGAACTCTCCATGATGAAATACTACTATGAATGCGTTTTGTTTGTGGTGAGAAAACCAGAACAGTAGTGGTCTGAATAGGTTAAATGAGAAAATAATGTTGGCTTGAAAGCTAGAAATGAGAATAAAATTATCTGGTGATGTATGGACACAACCTCAAATCAGTGGTGCCTTCTTGTTCCTAAGAGGATATAGATAGTGTCTATTTTCTTAATATCTCTATTGCTATTCAGACATATACTATGCCATGCATATTCATAATATACTTGTGAAAGATGAAATGTTCACATGCACTGTCTTTGTGCTTTGGAATGCATTAAATGTAAAGGCAGAAGTGTTTTCTTGAGAACAAAATCTAATATTTGCCATAACTAGGCTAATTCTCCGCTAATGCTGCTTCATTTTTCATAGATTTATAGTGCTTTTTTTTTCTACTTTCTGATATTAGGAATGCATGGAGGTGCTTATTGTAGTAGCTGTGTCACTTTTAGAGAAGTATTTGTAAATGTATACTTAAATTGTGAAGTCTTGAAGTGGTTGGGAAGTGGTAAAATTATTCTTGACAGATAAAATAGCCTTCAGAACTCTTAGAACATTTTGTGGAACTGAGGTGAAATAGGTTATTATACAAATTTTAATCTTATGACTGTACCAGTGTTAAAAGTTTAATTAAAAAACAGAACCTATAGGCAATTTGAAATACTACGTGAGAGCAGTATACTGAATGAAGAAAAAGCAGAATGTCACAGAGAAGCGGTGTGTTAACCTCAGTTCAGGAGAACACCAGTCTTGATTCATCTTAGTGTTGGAACTGAAATGTGTTAGATGCTTTGCCTTCTTGGAATACACTGATTTTGAGTCATCTTCTTACTGCTTAAGCCAGAAGTTTTAAAGTGATAAACATAGCTGAGTTACCCATGCCATGTGTAGGTAGTACAACAAAAAAATACCTGTCGGAGCAGTGAAGTTAGATGTAAATATGTGCTATAACCTAATCACCTCCACCTGAGCCAGGATATGCAGGCCAAATGGTAGACAACTTCTTTATAACTACAGATACTTTACTCTTGTGACTTCTTGGTTCCCTCTACTAGTTAGGTTTTTTTCCTAACAGATGTGGCTTAGGTGAATATTTAATCTGCAAGTCATGATGCTATACAAGAGGCTGAATCTCGTGTCACTTTAAAGTTATGTACCTGAGAAAAACCTTAATTAACAGTCATTAGTCTGAGAGGAGGTGTCATGTTAGGCATTTTGTTTTCGTAATACATTATTGATTACCTTAAGTGCCATTTTGACGCATTTTCAAAAATATGTTTCAAATACAAAACCATTATGATGAGGGCTGAAATTTTTTTCGTGTTTGGCTGTAAGGACACTGGTCAATAGCTTGTTTGTTTCCGATTATTTTTTGTCCCGTCTTTCATGGTGATGTCCTCATCACATCTCTTTAATAGATCTTTTACTGGCTTTTGGATTTTTCCAGTGAAGGCCAGAAATTTGTGCCTTTATTCCTAAACTGAAAATCTGAAAGGAGGAAAAACAAACTTTTTTTTTTAATACTTTCAACACTGCGTAAGAGAGCACGTGCCTGCATATGTTTTAGTATTGTGCCCCTTTCTGCTCAGAATCCTGATGGAGAACAGAGGCTTCTGGTCTACAGAAGTTTTTAAGTACACCTTGGCTTAAACTATTCTTCTTTGAACTCTCTTATTCCTAAAAGTGTATGAACTGTCAGAGTTCTACCCCATTCCAAGGGAGATGTGTTTAAAGATTAAACACTGCTATTCATCAAATAAATTAAAAATAAAAATCCTTGCATGGTAAGAGTAAAAAGCCACATGCTTTACTTTCTTTATTACACCATTTACTTTAATTTTTGAGGGAATTTGTGATTCTTTGCTTTCAATCTACTTCTCTTCCCTTAGATAGAATGTGATTAGTAATTTACTTGATTTTCAAGCTTCTTGAAATAAGACAGAGGTTAGGTGAAAGTCAGTTAAGTTGATGCCGAGCAGTAAGTGTAACTATCTGTAATATTACCCAATTGCTGCCCCTTACACAGTCTATAACTTGAAATGTGGTGTTCTGTTTTTCAGAAATAAGCAATGGAACTCTTTATTTATGGTTGAGTGTCAATATCCTGTGTTCTGGTGGTTTTTTTCCTTTCCACTCCATGTTGTCACAGGTGCCATTTTTGTATGTTCTCTGAAGATGTTTTTACATATGGTGTAATACAGTGATGTGCATTTATTTCTGATCTAGAAAATGCTGGGTTTTTTTCCAGAGCATTCTGCTTCTAAATTGCAACAGTCACATTGAGAGTGGGAAGCAAAATAATCTTGTGAATGAGCTGTTAGTAGTGTTTTACCTGCAGTTCTATTTATGAGTTCTTAGAATTCGCCACTTGTACTGTAATGCACAGGGATAATTGTGTATTATAGAATTTGATCATTATTTTATTTAGTTTTATATGCAGGGCGAGATGCTCAAGGTGTTCGTCAGCTGAGACTGTTTCTTTTAGGTCACTATTAAACTATACATGGTAACAGGTGTAAAATAAAATGCTGCATAATCTTCAGTGTAAAACCTCTTTTTATGGAGTTTGATAGATGTAAAACGTCCGGTATTTTTTTTATGTGTTACATTTTGAAATTGGTTGCAAAGGTGGTAAGAATGGGAAGTTTCACGTCTGTGTCTCCACTTCCCGCAGTTTTCAGTGTGTAATGGATGGGTTTTTTTGAATATTAAAGCTTGCTGTATGGCTTGATTTCTCGAGTGTGTGGCTCTGTCCGTTATTGCCCGGTGAGGGTTTTCCCACTGGGGCGCTTCCCGCTCCATCCTTTATTGCCGGGGGAGGGTTTTCCCGCTGCGGCGCTTCCCGCCCCGCCCTTCACTGCCGGCTGAGGGTTTGCCTTCCGGGGCTCTTCG